>JBBPTW010000001.1:275539-393737 GCA_038094575.1 Phylloporus cf. nigrescens | reverse complement strand
GGGAACCAATTCTGGAGTCCACTGTGAGTAACCAAGGATATATTGAGAGGATATAAAGGATGTACAGACCTGGAGTCCACTGTGAGTAACCAAGGAGGAAAGAACAGTGGACTTCCAGGACAAGTGCAGTTCTGGAATAACAAGTGTAAGCAAATGAGCCACAATGAATGTGAATGTAATAAGGGTCGCTTCTGTATGGGTAGAGCGACCACATTAAGGTGAATCAACTAGAAAAAGTGGTGAGTATATAAAGTGACCACAGGAAATTCAATGGGAGCAGTTAGAATATCAACACAGCATTCAAAGAGTGCCAAATCACAAATCTTAACACTAAGTTTAGGGTACAGTTGATTAACCAAGCCTATTCTGAGGGTGCTACTCAACAGGTATAGAATATGGTTGATTAACCCAACTCCAAATCAACATTAATTTACTGTTGATTAGCCGTTGATTAGGAAAATAACGCTGTTAATTTCCATAAAACGACTGCTTGTGAGCTCACATATCTCATGTAGCCCATTCCAATGCTTCTGGCACCTCAAGAGAAAGCTTGCCACCACTCATGGCCCTCACCTGCTCTGTCATGACTACTCGAATGATGCCACGTTAGTGGAGGCTCCAAGTCACACTTGTCTTCGTCATATACTTTTGGGCTATAACAGTGCCATTGGCAGATCTGAATGTGGTCTCAGACGGTTGATACATCTTGCCAGTTCTGTTTGGCACTGTTGATCCAGGCGATCATTGACACTATACACTTGTTAGCCATTGAGTTTGGGACAATTGAGAATATTTTGATTGCAAAGGTCTATCAAAGGGTGGTAAGCTTCTACTTGTGGCCACGAAGATGATACAAAAGTACAGCAAGAACATTGGCTAATTCATCTTGTTGAATGGCTTCCCACCATGTTTTATTGTATCCATTGAGTGCAACTTCTGGTTGAAAGGATCCACATTATTAGTATATGCCCTAAGTTAAGTCCTAAGGGCTTCAAGGGCATGACGTGGGTGAAAGTTCGCAAGGAATGGGTTTCGCTGTTCCATCAACTGTGACAGGATCTTTGAATTTTCCCATGTCATAGGCATCACCATATCCTGCCTGGAGCATCATTCAGTGCTTAGCCTGACTTACCTAAATGACCAACATCAGATAAATACCCGCTGGTGTCACTACCTGGGTGGGTATAGAGGCCCAGGCATAAATCTTGACAAAAATGTCCATACGCATGTTAATTGTACATCTATCCTCTAGTAGAATAGCCTTGAGTAGAGTGATTATACAACAGCAGGTAATGTGGAATGGTAATAAGTATTGAGATAGTATATGTCCCAATGGTGCAAACAGGAGAGGATTATGTTTAGTGAAGGATACTCACTGAAATGGATGGTTGGAGCAAAAGAATAAGGGTGGTTTGGGAGGGTAGCTTAGAGCTAAGAGTGACTGAGTTATGTGAAAGAAGAGTCGAAGACTGCTTATTTAGCCCAAGCAGAAGGGCAAGGTTTATATACTACAGGAACCTGTTTGTACCTATATTGGACTATTCTACGTATAGTAGATAAGAAGAAGTCCATGAAACTTCATAGAATAATCATGTGATCAGGATATAAGTAATATCAAATGGCAAAAGAAGCTCTTATCTATGATATCAGGTACTTCCTGATCGTCTAGTAATCTGAATAGTGTAAGTGACCTGTATGGCAATGTAAGGGCCTAGAATTCCGGTAATAGGAATAGAAATCAGCAAAGAGAATACCAGATATTCTCAACACCCCTCTTTACTAGAAGATTACTTTGATGAAGGAAGGGTTATAAGCTTCAAGGCTGATCTTCCTAATAAAAATTTATCCTTGCCCAAGTTCTTTGTAAAGATATTGGCATACTGTTCATTCATAGGAATGTAAAACAGTTGTATTTCTTTTTCAGAAATACATTCACAAATATAATAGTCATCCTTTCGGACATGCTTTGAGTGACCATCTTGAGCAGAATTAGTAGCCAAGAATATTGCGCCTTGATTATCAATGCATAAGGGGAAAGGTTCAAGTTGAAATCCGAATTCTTCATATAAATTACAGATCCATTGTAGTTGTTTTGCTACCTCAGTCATTCCACAATATTTGGCTTCAGTGGAAGATAGACGAACTCTTTGTTGTCGCCTAGATAACCATGAGATGATACTGTTGGCAAGATAAATGCCATAATCAGTGATTGAGCATGAAGTCTCAATATCTCCAGCCCAGTCAGTATCACAGTAGGCAATGAAGCCATTTCTCGTTCCTTTGAAGGAATATTGAATGCAAAGTTCTTTTGTAGTAGAAAAATATTGCACTATGTGCAATGCCTTTTACAAATGCTTCTCCATTGAATTAGCAGAGAATTGTGACATTTTAATGACAGAATAGACTAGATCTGGTTGAGTATCAAGCATGATGTAAAGCAACAAACCTATTACAGATTGATAACAAGTTCATAAGGATGGTGAAACTTCGCCTTGGGAAGGTCTTGGATTATACCCAGCAGGAAGTGGTATAGTTTTTCCTTTGCAGTTATCAAGAGCAAAGGGTTTTACAACTTTGTCTGCATAGGAAGATTAATCAAGAGAAATAATCCGTTTATTATGGTCTCTTGTAATTTGCATACCAAGATATTCCTTAGCTTTGCCAAGATCATGAGATGCCCAGCGCTTCATAAAGGTCTTCTTGTGTCATAGAAGGAGGTCTTTGTTACTACCAGTAAAAAGAGCATCATCAACGTAAGTAAGAATAATAATTATATCCTGACCACTGATTTTATAGTAAGTACCTGGATCTGAGGTAGTCCAGGTGAATCCCATATTGGTAAGGGATTTGTGCAACTCTTTGTTCCAGGAGAGTGCAGCCTGTTTAAGTCCATAAATGGACTTTCTCAGTTGACAGACCTTTGTATCCTGGCCTTTGACAATGAAGCCTTCAGGTTGCTTTAGATAAATCACTTTATTCAATTTGCCATAGAGAAACACAGTTTTTACATCCAAAGCCTCCAATCATGGAGGACAGCTAATGATAGGATGAGTCGCACCATTTCAAACCTTGCTACAGATGAGAAAGTGTCTTCATAGTCAATCCTGAATACCTGTGTAAAGCCTTTCACAACAAAGCGAGTTTTATATCTACCATTGCTTTTGCATGTGAACACCCATTGTCCAGTAATGGGTTTTTGACCCTTTGGTAGATTCACTAGGTCCCAGACTTTTTGATCCTTCAAGGAATTGTACTCCTTCTGACATGCAGCTCTCCAGAGTTTTTGTTCTATAGGAGGCAGTTTTGCTATGTCACGATACTGGTTAGGTATGTTAGCAAAAACTGCTGCTAATGTCATGTGATGACATATCCAAGAGTCCAAATACATCTGTCCAAGATCTTCTTCCTCATTTGTTGATCGAACATCTGAAGTTATAAACATGGTTTGTTCGACTCAAACTGACATTGTGTTTGGCTCCTTCTGAATTGGTGGTAGTTCTCTTAGTTCTTGTTCTATCTACACAGATGGCTTAGCACCATATGTGTTGTTGGGTAAGAACCTTGGCATAGAAAATCGAGCACTAAAGTGTCTTTCAACAGGAGGATGGATATTCACTCTAGAATCTGTCATTGAATGATATTGATGAGGATGGGAGCAAAATTCAGGAAGTGATTCATAAGAATGGTCCTGCTAAAGGTTGATCTGAAATTTCTGGTCGATCATCCTGAGTTTCAGGAGTCCAGAAGTTAGGATTATAAGAGGTTTGTGGATTCTCTTCAGTGCCATATTGTTTATGTTGATGTTGTCTATCCAGAGAGATTCCGAAGTGAGCATTGGTTGCAGTTTGTTTCTGTGGTTGAGGTGTTGGTAATGAGGTTTGATAAAAAGGAGGACGTTCAGATGTTTCTCTTGATTCAATTTCAGGAGAATTGAAGAATAACGGACTTGGTTGTCTCATTGATTCATCTAAGTTTCTGCAACTATTAAATATATCGTCATCAGATCTTATTGATGGTGGAGAATAAGGAGTATGAGGAGTAGTCATATGAGAGTTCTGTTGCTCTCGGGGTTCTAGTTGATTGGGGTTAGGACCACCAAATGGTTGAGGCAAGATTAGATGACCACAAGGTTTCAGATTCTCGGGTTTCTCTTGTTCCTCAGTAAGGTCAAGATGGGATTCAAGGTTTTCAGAGATTGACCTAGGTCTATCAAGTTCTTTTCTCGAACAGTAGGGAAAGATCTGTTCATCAAATAGGGCAGTCTTCATAATAAAGATTCTTCGTCTGATCATCGACCAAAAGCAATAAGCTTTTATGTTTGATTCATAATCAATAAAGACCATTTCCTCAGCATGAGGAGAGAGTTTATTATTGCACTGTTCTGGTTGAATATGCACATAAGCTCTACAACCAAATGTTCAGAAATAAGAGACATCAGGTTTTTTACCAATAAATATCTCTAATGGAGTTTTCCAGTCAAGGTGGCATATTAGTTGATGATTATAGATATGCAACACTGTCTCAGCAGCATCTTGCCAAAAGGTTGAAGGTAGGCAAGCATGATGTCGCATAGCATTGGCTTTCTCCATAATAGTGCAATTAAATCGCTCTGCTCTTCCATTCTATTGAGGGGTATGGGGAGCAGACGTTTTATGAGTAACACCTTTGTTCGCAAAGATCAATTGTAGCCTTTCGGTCATAAATTCCCCCACTCAATCAGAGCATACAGAGGTTAGAGTTATGCCTGATGCAGTCTTCACTCATATAATCATGTTTTGAAAGCGGGTTGTGACATCACTTTTCTGTCGCATAAATGCGAGAAGAGCATATCCACTGAAATCATCAATGAAAGTTAGGATATAAAGAGATTGGAATCAAGATTCTATTGGGAAAGGTCCCATCACATCCATGTGAAATAACATCAGAGGATGGCTAGCTTGTTTGGATGAGTCAGGATATATAGATTCCGATATCTTTTCTAAGGCACATCCTTTACAAGGAGGATCAGTTGTAGGTGGTGCCAAAGAGGGAATGCCTGTGAGATGTTTATGGGCATGATGAAGTGCATTCTTGGATATATGTCTGAGTCGCTGGTGCCATAAGTGATAAGAATCAAGTCCTTCAAGAAAGTTGGCCTCGATACTGAATATGATCTGAGTTGACTGAAACCAGTGAAGATTGTTACCTGGTGATAAAGCAGTGACCTGTATCACCAAGTCTCCCTTGTTGTTCAAGATCAGTGATTTATTTTTAGTAATCTCACATCAATAACCTTCATTTGTAAGAGAGGATACCGAAAGTAACCAGTGTCGCACTTTTGGCGTGTACCAAACTCCTTTTAGTATAAGAGTTTTTCCTTTTAATGCATTGGGTTGGACAATAACTTTACCGGGTCCATACATAGAGACCATTTGTCCATTAGCAACGGTGGCAGTCACCTCTTCGTCACCAAGGTGAGTGAAGTCTCCTTTAAAAGGAGTAAGGTGATCAGTATATCTGCTGTTAATCATCCAATGTTTGAATTGAAAGTCTGATCCTGAAGGTTCAGTTCCCACCATATAAGTATAAAAGTCATTGGATTCATCTCAGTAATCAACAATATCATTGCCTACAGAATATCCAGGGAGTCTCCACTAGCAGGTGTGGTACAGCTAGTAAGGGTGTCACCTGTTTCTTAGGTACCAGAGAGTCTAGATGATCTATATCGTCCAAGTGTCCATGACTTGATGCTAACCCACCAAGGGATATGATAGTTCCTTTCTTTTTCTTTCCTTTTCCCTTCTTTGATGGTGACAACAACACCTCAGCTCCTAAAGGGGAGTTAGTGGAAGTGTGTTCAAAAGGGACAGAGGAACATATCCGCATTCATGCTGTTGTCCATCTCAAAGTCTTCTGATTCGAGGTTAGAGATATCAAGGTGGTTGTTATAAAATGACAACAAATCTACCTCTTTTTTAATTCCGTCCATCGGCACAAAGTCAGATTCATCCCACCAAAGGTTGGAGTTGGACATTGAAGGTCCTTCGACAGCATTTGCAAAGGTATCTCCTACAACTTCAGTTACTTGGCCTTTACCTTTCTTGTCTTTTTGCTGGAGTCACTGTTCCTTTACTTTTTGAAAGGTAGTTTTCTTCTTCTGTCCTTTCTGAGGTTTCTTCTGGTATGGCTTTAATGAGGGGCCAGCACCAGAGTTGCTAAAGATGATGGTTCTGCTTGTTACTGTTGTGACCACTGCTGTTTGGCAGGTGGACCACGTTTGATCATAGTAGTCCTTGGAGTTTCAGCTGTAGAGCCAATGTGAGAGAAAAGGGAGCATGTGGAACGAAGATTCACTTTGGCAAGAATTTTTTAAGTAACAAGTTCAATGATGAAGTCAGTAGGTTTCATGGTTTGTACCATGGTGGAGGTAAGGGCATAGTAGGAGTTGGAAAGATAAAAGAGAATGAACATACATAGCTTTAAATGAATCTGGGAGATTTAAACCAGTGCTGATGAGTTGGTCGAACTGGGTCCTCATGTTGTTCAGATCATCAGAGGCAGACTTCTCTCTGATGTTCATTTTGGAGATTCAGGAGAAAAGATAAAATTGTTCTGAAAGTCCAGAAGTTTCAAACAAGGTAAAAAGTCGGTCTCAAAGACATTTGGTAACCAAAGGAAAGATGGCGTTCCCTGCAGCATCTTCCACAGTGAGGTCCCAGTTGTAGTCAACATTCATTTGTAATGAATTGGCTAGGATAAGGGCGATCATCCCGCATGCTCTTCTATTAATAATTTTGAACTTCTTTTGTTCATTATTTTTGACAATGACATAGGGATCTGGGTGAGGAACCGTTTGGAGGTTCTCCCAGGTAACAACGCCTGATACAATTTCCCATAAAGAATAGGAAAGTAAAAGACCCTTGGTCTTTGTTACCCAGAGAGCATATTTGTGGATCCCAGAAAGGATAGGGATCTGTTGATAAATGGAAGATTCAACCTTCAGGTTAGAATCTGTAGGAAGAGACATGATGTATCTGTTTCAAAGATTTCACTCGTTTTTGAAGATGGTGGCAATGGTATAATATGAGCCACCAGTGTAAAATCTGGATTAACCAGTATTAAAATCAGAGTATGAATCCCAGAAAGTTGATATGCAGGAGAAAAAACTCCTGGCATCTGTGGTGTAGGGATCCTAGAGGATAGCGGTAGGACTATCCAGGTAGACGTTAGTGGGGGTATATATTTCTTTCTATACCATGATTGTTTCCTATATCATTCCATTTGTTGTTGCCATTTCTTCCCAAAAAGAGAAGTTTGAACGGTTTTCCACTTCAATTGGCTATGTTCCTTTTTCTCCATCCCTTTTAAGGGTTTGATTGTAGTAGATTCTCAATACCATTGAGACATCAGTCGATTGGCATAATTGTGAGGATCATAATTTATTGCCTCAAAAAAATGAGGGTTGGGCACAGTTGTGTCCCATATATAGCCAATCGATACTGGTACATCAGGAGAATCATGATTGATATAAGGAAAACATATTAGTTTCCTAGAAATATGTCAATTAATAGATATGAAGGAATTGTACCTGCTGTCATTGACATCACGGTTAAGGGAATATCTACAATCATGAGGTAATCAAAAAGAAGGAGGAACTACTGCGCTAAGTATTTTTAAGGCTTCAGAGAAGAAGCCACCTATATTGTCCACCTTCCACTGCAGCAAGTCAATGCATTCTTTGCCCATCTTGTCCAGCAAGGACTTCTCATATGGTGTGAGTGGAGAGGTCATCTGTGTGGTTCTTAATTAGCCACTGTAACAGATGGATACCTTGGTGTTTAGAATCTGAAATGGATTTGTAGAAGCGTCGGTGAGTGTGGTAGTGTGTGAAGTAATTGAAGGATTACTTCATGGGAATGTGGCTGGGAAGCCAGGCACGTGGATCGTCCCATAGAGAGATCTAACAGTTCTTCTTTGTGTCTATAACCATTGATTTTATTATCTCCAGGTGTGCAGATGAGTTTTTGAAATTGAAAAAATGAGAGGAGAAGACTTTGAAACCTTGATTATGGGAGAGGATGGCAGGACAGGGAGATCCAATTGGCTTTTGAAAGGGCCAACCAGCTACTTCATAGATAGATCAAAGCATTTTGCCTTTAAAGGCAAATGAATCTATTTGTTGGCAATTACTCACCTTCATCTCTACCAGGTTCAGTTGAACTGGTCTAGATATCCTCTGTGAATGGATGAGTTCATCCTTATGCATCTGACTCATGGTGTGAATCAGAGTTGGACCCTTCACTAAAAGCAATGGAATTCATAAGCATCCGTTCAGGTAACAAGAGAATATCTTGTTGATTTCGTTGTCTAATAGGACATGCTTGTTCCTCATTTCTCAGTCCTGTGGGAGATAGGGGTCATAGAAGGTGGTGGTGTGGAACTGGGGAGCATTGCTCGGGCCCAGTTCTTGTGGAAGAAGGATAATGGCTGCTGAAGATCTGTCGCGATTCTGATACCTGAGGCCATTATAGAAAGGTTCAGTGGTGAAAGGATTGTTGGGGAGAGACAGCATTGTAGGTAGGAGCTGAGGTTGGCGATCGAGATATGAAAAAAGGAGGGAGAGCAGGTAGTTGCAACAAGGTCTGTGAAGTGATAATAAACAGATATTCTTGATGGTCAGTAAGTCTTTGGCTTTCTTGCCTTAGAACTGTACTGTTTGTGTGATAACAGTAAGAACCGCACTCAATTCCTTGTTGACAGAGAGGACAGGATACAAAGAGTGGTATCCCTGGGCTGATGATGTCATTCTTGATTATTTGTCCATTATTTAAATGAACGTTGTCATCTATCAGAATCTCAGGGTAATCTGTAAAGAGAGGAGGATCCTCTGCTGGAGTGGTCTTGACAGCAGGTTGTCACTTGGAGCTAGGGCTTGATGCAGCGACCTGGGATTGTGGCTTGGAGGTGTGAGAAGAGGACTGGAGAGAGCTAGTAGACGATGGGGAGTCTCTATCCATGAATTGTGGCTCTGGCACAAGATTGGCAAAGCTTGGTTTGTATATCAGAAATTTTGATAATATTCCAGGAAAATAGGGTTTTTAAAGAGAGTGACAAATCCCTATTATCTCTTCTTAGTGATATAAAAATATAACACTATTGAGTGGACTTATTGTGATGAAGGTAATAATTCTCCCAGTTAGTGGACTGGAGTAGATCCTCACAGAGTTCATACATTCTATTTGTCTTCACCGTAGGTGAAAGATTGCTCTCAGGATCTGCCAGTTCAGATATTCCATACTTCTCTGCATAAGGTTTGGTAGCTCTTATCATCTTGTAACGAAACAAGTGTAGATATCCTTTGATCTAAAAGATACAAAGTCAACTTATACAATCCCATTAAACAGGTAGTTGGCTTACAAGACCTCGTATATCAGGAGACCATAGTGTATCTGAGAAATTTAAGTAATTTGGTGTTAGTGTCAAATAGACTATAAATAATGTCAAGGATCAGAAAGTCCCCCACCCAATCAATGTTACATTTATCAGGTCCTGAGAGGTCACTCTTTTGGATTTTACCTTCCTGGCTACCAGTATCTCCTACGCTCATCGATGTCAAGCTCCTGGAGGTGGCTCGACTGACGCTTCGAGTGGTCAAATGTGGTTGTAGCATTATTGGGGTTTCTTCATTCATTGAGCTTGGAGGAACCACTACTGATGACCTGAAAAGATCATCTATCACAAATGTAGAGTAGTTGTCACCTTGATCGGAAATCTGGGCCATGCTCCTGCCAGTTTTGAGAAACAGGAGCCATCAACACCACCACCACCACCACCACCATCACTACCACCTTCTTCATCTTCATCATCATCTTGATGAGGACAGGGATAGGAACCAGGACCACCCTGATGTTCAAAACGACGTGGTTGCTCATTCACCCCTTCTCTTTCCCTTTGGTCTTCATTTCCCTCACATAGCTTGGCCCGAAGCAACTCCATTCAACATCCAAATGATACAATCACCCTGTCTGCCTGAACATTCCCCAGGTGTCATGTGAATGCCAATGAATACACCGTGTATTTCACCTCATTATGAACCTGCCCAAATCCATCCAGTTCTATCTGAAATAGTTTATGAGCCAGCAAAAGATCCATAAGACTTCCTGTCGCCACATACCACACGATCCTCTGACGAACGATCCAAAACCCCTCTTCATCATACATGTTCAGCTTTTCCCCAAGCTCATTCTCCACAGAATATGTTCACAGATCCACCTGCTCTCACAGCTCAGGGCCCAGATCATCATAAGCCACCCCATATCAAGCAACCAGGTCTTGCACCAGGATGTTCTCCCACTTCCGCACCACGAGAAAACTGTGGGCCCATCCGTCAGACCTCTTTTTTTGATCCAAATGAACCAATAGTATGGTAGGCTCATATTATCTACCTAATGTGGGTCACGATCAAAAACGTAAAGTGCTTGATGTGTTTGTATACATGGTCCTATTTTCACGATAGCCGCTCCGTCGACATTTGGTTTGGAATCACAATAGGCTGATTTTGCCTGTAACACATCGTGATTACCACCAGTGAGTTCTCCAGAAGGAATCCATCTTGCTTCCAAGACTGAGGCACCTCCTCCACCCAGTGGTGCCATGCATGCAGAAAGTGGTCATGGATGGATTCCAGGTTGACAATCCAGAGGTGGATGTCTTGTGTCTGCTTCCTGATGCGATCACTGAGAGAAGGTTATATAAGAACACAATCACCATTGGCACACAGACCAAATAATAATATTATAATAATAATGATATGGATATGATGATAATATGAAAGAAAAAAAAAAAACAAGGAAATGGACCTACAAGATGTCCGTTGTATTATTGATAGAGTGCCTGCTCAGGTCCACAGGGTATGACTTCCTGCAGACAAAGTCATTGATCCAAAGGGTATGAAGGGTGTGTGCAAAAAACATTGTCAACATCAGGCCATGCTTCGTTGACATCACGCTCATCGAATCAGCCTTTAAATCATTGACTCTAGAACTTTCTATAAAGGCTATGCTTGTTCTTATTTAGGCTAAGTGTAGCAGTAACTAGCAGTTTCATGATTATGATATTGTTGAAGAACTGAATGGTGAAGGGACTCATTAGATATCCCTATAATCACAAAATTAATCTTGGTGATTCCTTCACTTCCAAAGTGGGAAAGCTCTATCCTCTCTCTTCTAAAGAATGCAAAGCTACTTAAGATTTTCTTGACAAAAACCATAAAGCTGGAAAAATTCACTCTTTGAACTCCCTTCAAGTATTCCTCTTCTTTTCTGTAAAGAAAAAAAATAACAAACTTTGACCTTGCTAAGATTATTATTACCTCAACAAACATACCATCCAAGACACCTACCCCCTTTCCCTTATCTCAGATCTAATTAATAAACTCAATGACATCAAACTCTTTACCAAGTTTGACATTTATTGAGGGTATAATAATATTTATATCAAAGACAAACATCAGTGAAAGGCTGCCTTTATCACCCATAAAGGCCTCTTTGAACCACTTGTCATATTCTTTGACCTTACCAACTTCCTGGTTATCTTTCAGTGATTTATGAATAACTCTCTCAAAGACATAATTGCTAAAAGATGGCTTGTTATCTATATGGATGATCTTCTTGTTTTCTTCTCTGACAAAATTACCCACACTGAATGAACTAAATACATTCTTATTTGCCTCCAAAAGCTTAATCACCACCTGAAACTAGAAAAATGTATCTTTGCCTTCTCAGAAGTTGAATATCTCAGAATAATTATCAAACTGCTAGATATATTTAGTCATATTTTATAACTCTAGATAAGTCATTTATTATTGCCATAATACTCATAACTCAGGACAGTCACCATGACACAGCCACAATCACATGACTGATCCCCAAAAGGATAAATAACAGGATCTAAGATCATTATAACTCATACAATATATATAATACTTTTAACAACCATTACAATGCCTTTTTCATTTCTATTATGCTTCTTTTCCATTTGATATGCCACTGGGCTATGTCCTTATGACTCACCTCTTATCTATTAATCTCTGCCCTTGGCTATGCAAATCAGTGCTACTACATAAATAGCCTTCTTTTTCACATCTCTTATTTTTATAGCCTTAAATATGACTTTGTAGGTAAGCATTGCTTTCTACTACATATAGTATATAAACACTACCACACATGTACAAATAGATACAAACCTCTAGATAGTACATAAACCTCCAGAGCTTGACTAGAGTCTCCAATCTAGTTCTTTTGTACCTTTTCTTCAATAAGAAATACCTGGACTTAAAAACTTCTTTTCTTTTCTCTTTGTAACCACTGTAGGTCTGCTGGTTATTCTCTTCAGGTCCTCTTAACTGAAGTATCTCATGATGACCATATGTATATTTTTGTTTGTAGTGCAAAATATCCTATTATTTCATTGTTTATAAATACAAAACTGTTTCAATATAGTTACTGATTTGAAATAACTATATCTTAGCCATTTGTAGGTCAAATCATGTGATTCAAGGACCAGTAGATAGCCAAGAGTATGTATATGTATTTGGCTTACTATGTCTAAGCATGATTCCCACAGGATATTGTGGTACGTGCAGCATACCATGTTGATATTAGTTATTACAATGCTTTTGTATCTTACTTTATACTAGAATTATTTGATCACAGATGGATAGATGTAGAATATTAAAGGACATCTTAAAGAACACTTCTGAATGCTATAGGAACCTAAAAAGATAGGAACAAGCCTTTACAAACATAAAAAGCACTAAGCTTCTATAGCATTATACTAGATAATGAAGGATTTATAGATTCCCTTGAATTTGTTGTAGATCATCCTGGTGGTGGCAAGCCAGAAAGGAGTAGTGGCAATGATATCACCACTTTCAAAGGTTTTCTTGAACTTCTTTACAAAGTCATCAAAAATCTCAAGAGTAATGATAGAGTTAGAGATATTCTGTAGACAAAAGATATTAACCCAGGTGAATGCTGAATTCTTGGTCATGTATGAGAGAATATGTTATACTTGGCCTAGATAAGGACAAGCACAGCCTTTGTAGAAGTTTCAAGAGTCAAGAGTTTAGAGTAAGTATTTACTCAATGGTAGGACAAAGATCAATATAGATTCTAAGGATTGGCTAGGGATTCCAGATGAGCATTTACTTAAGTATAGAGTAAAAATACAAAGAAAGCATGGAAGATGATCAGAAACTCAAGGGTTCCAGAGAATTCCAAGAGATATTCAAGGAGTTCCAAGGATATAATATATTTCAGGAGATACACTGAGCAACAAAACCATTGCAATGTTAGCCATAGTTGCAAAGATTGGTTAATATCTCATGATACATTGATGCTGGATCAACAACCTAGGTATCATTGGAAAGCCATGATAAAGGGCCTTCCAAAAATATATACATTGCTTATGTAATTCTTTCTCAGTAATGAAATATTCAACAATTAATGACAGCTACTCATTGCAATAGTTTTGTTGCTGAATATAAGCTATCAAAGACTAGTAGGAAGTGTACCCTCCCTCCATGGCAATGACATGTGCATGAGGACATCTCTGATTGTATAAATTTGTTTGGGCTATAGAATAGCAAGAACGTAAAAACAGTCAAGCTTGGGAACACAAACCTGGATATCCAATCACAATGACTGCCAGCCATACAAAACCAAGTCTTTTTAATGAGATATATGAATTGTTGAGCAGAATTTGTTGTCAAGCATGTGGGTGTGGATAGGCTACAAGTTTTGTTACTTGTGATACACATGGTAGATTGATTTGTCGATTGCATATAAATTGCCAACTTCCTAGGGCTACACAGATGTACATGGACTTGACCACTTTGTAGGCTGTGTATCAAATTTGAGTGTCATGCTTGCAGGTTGCAATAACCTATGGCATACCAGCATCAAAAAAATCAACATTCTAACAATTGTTAAACAAAAAACAGACCTGTTTCAAGTGTTGAACTCATGGCCATGATTTATAAACCAACCAATTTCTAGTCAGGTTGGCTATTCCAACAGGATATATGCACCTCTTTTTGTGATAAGAAACATTATGAATCTTTACCTGTAAAATAGAAATATACCAAGAAAGAGATGAGAATTGCCACTGATTACAAAAAGCCATTGACTGAGAAGGAAAGTAGAAGAGGGGAAAAAAACTAAGTTCACTATGAGTTTCGAACTCACAACTGAGGTTTAAAAGCTGATCTAATTTCTAGTCAAGTAAGCTAGATGGGCAGTGTACTTACATGTCATTTACCAACAGAACCAGTTCTTGATAGTGGATTGAGGGTCCTACTAGTAGTGAGACCAAGAAAGAGATAGAGAATATCACTAACCATGAAAGCCAGAGAAAGTAGACACACTTTAGCAGAAAGAGGGGAATGGAAGAAAGAATAGACCTGGTGTGAATGTTGAACTTATGGTCATGGTCTGGAGGTTAACCGATTCCAGTTGATATGGCTAGGTGAGTGGTATACTTGCACATCGTTGAGCACTAAGAGCAAAGTAATGAGATAGAAGTTACTATTGGCTATGAAAGGTACTGGCAGAGACAAACATATTTTCAGTGAGCAGTAGAAGAAAAAAACAGGTGTACCATGAGCTCATGATAAGGCTTAGAGGCTGATCAATTTCTAGTTGAGTGGGCCAGATGGGCAGTATACCTGTACATTATTTAGCAACAAGAGGAGTTGTGAGTTCTTGTTGGTAGGGTAAAGGACCTACTAGTAGTAATATCAAGAAAAAGATGGTTGATACCAAGCATGAAAAGAAACATAAGAAAAAGGAAAACAGGCTCACTACAGGAATTAAACACATGGCCACAGCCTAGATACTAATCAATTTCCAGTCGAGTTAGCTAGGTGACCTGTATATCTCCATATCATTTGTCATCAGAAGGAATTGACAGATTTTACTATCAAGCAAAGAAAGTTAATCTAGCTGACCACAAAAGACACCAGCAAGATAAACATGTTTTCAGCAAGCAGAGGAGAAAAAGAAATATAAGCTTATCACAAGCATTGGACTCATGACCTCAACCTAGCAGCCCATCGATTTCTAGTTGAATTGGCCAAGTGGGTAGTATGCTTACATGTCACATAGTGCCAAGAGGAGTGTTTACTACTGAGGCAAAGGTGGAACAAGTGAAATATATCAAGAAAGGGATAGACATTAATACTAATCATTATAAGTCAGAGAGACATATGCTACTAGTATATAAGGAATGGAAAAAGGACAACCCAACTGTGAGTTTCGAACTCACAACCAAGACTTAGATGTTAGCTGATTTCTAATCGAGTTGTCCAGGTAGGCAGAACACTGGATCAATATCCCCTGGGATCCTATGTCTCTGGGGAAAGGACTTGTTGACCACCCTATGTAATAACATATTGAATGTACCTTCATCAAAGGGCAAGTGTATTCCAATGTGGGCTTTTCTTTCTTGTTGATATTGAACTAGATGTCTTGAGTACCTGTTCTTTTGCGGGATCAGAAGTGCTTCATTAGGTGCAGGCCATAACTGACATGGGCAGTCCCTTGAGTTTTGATTTGCAAGGGAAAGTTTCCACATGGGTCATAGTCAATTGGTGAACATGTGCCTGGTGCTTTTTTTCCTTATTGCATATTTGTATTGGAATTAGATGAGATCGTGTCATATAGATAACATTCGCCCCCGATGGATGATATGTTTGCAATGCACTTTACTCAAACTAAAATATATTCGTCTTATCATTTGACAGCCAGAGCACAGAACATAGAAATGGATCTATGCTCTGTTCCGAACATACTCAATACCCCAAACCAATCTTGACTCCTGTTGCACTGCCAAAACTCCATGAGATGAATAGCAAAACGACATACGATAAACTTTTCCAATGAGTGAATATACAGATTCATGTCCATAAAAGACAAAAGAAAGACACCCATCCACCCCTACTCTTAGCTCCACACACCCATTTCAACACATCTATAAAACAACAGATACATACACTGATTATTCCACTTCAGGGTCCCAAACACGTCCTTAGGCCTCACATCTGACACGAGCTCATCATCGATCCGGGTCCACCCCTTCCATGGCTTCATTGTCCCTGCTACATTGTCAATATTAGGGTGTAACACATTGAAAGTGTAGTGTTCCCCTAAGGCAGATTGGCCATGGCGATACAGTACTAGAGGCATTGTTTAGAGATGTGGTCTCCAAAGCTATAGATTACTCAACACCAAAGAGCTTGTACCATGTTCTGTATAGTTTCTTGCCTGACACCATTACCTCTGCAGACACACTTGATCATGAAACAGACAAGACTGAAAGATGGCTTACCACTGGGAACATTTAGTTTGGAGGTAATGAGACTTACTTGATGGCTTTGGCAAACCCTGCCCTCATGTTGTAAAGGAACTGTTTGAGATGTGGAATGAGAATAGGCAGGAATGTGTCCATGTGGACTGTTTGGGTCGCATCAAGAGTTGCTCCAGGTTGGGTGACCATGGTAACTTGTACAAGTTGTGGCAAGGACACATGTGTGAGACATCTCTAATCATATGAATTTGTTCACTGCAGAGCATAAGAACATGAAAACAATCAAGCATGGGGGCACAAACCTGAACACCAGTCCTCGTATAGAACTGGTGGGCACATGAAATGTTGAACAGAATTTGCCACCAAGGGTTATTTTTGTCATCTGACGCAATACAAACCACTTATGGTGTGCATGACAGGCATGCAGTTGTGTTTCCCAACCTCAAGTCTGCCTTTCTAAACTATGTTACTGTGCTGTGCCTTGGGATATAATTGGCTAGTCTCTGTTTTGGGAGCAAGAGAAGAAGAGATGGAATAAAGCTCTTCTTCCAACATGTCCAAGTAAAAGCCCTGGCATTCCTCTGCGTCTGTCTGATGACCACCTGAGAATGTTGGAGTTAAACTAAACGGAGGCTGTAGAATACTGCCAACTTACTCACATATAATCAAACCGTTTCTTTTCCTTGAGTGCATCATAGATGTAGGTGGGGATAAATGAGTCTATAAATGGGCCCTCTTTGTTGCTGTAGCTATTGAGTGTATGATCAACACCTTCTCCCTTGCCCTCTGGAAATGGGAATAAGTTCCTTGAGTTGCCACAACAAGTGATGTTTTACTGTTGGATATGTCATTATCAGTGGGGATATTGAGGGACCTGCTGAGTTCATGGAACAGCCACCAGAACAGAGGACAGTAGATGAGTACTTGAAGGACTGTGTTTGCAAAGCACATGTTTCCAGTATTGGTAAGATCACAAGAACAAATTTTCATAATAGGTTGGCTAGATAAACCAGAAATGAGGAGGGACAATAGCTCAGGTTTTTTACTTGAGGAAACAGGCACCATGGTAGAAGATACAATGGGTTCAGATATAGGAATAGGGATGCTGATAATTGAAGAGATGAAGGAGGGGGGTACTTGGTTTCAAGAGGAATGCTGCGGAGGAGAGATGCCAAGACTGTTTTATGAACAGTTCAGATTGTACTACAGTTATTTATCCCTGGTTTCCATTATATGTATTGCTCAGTTGACTTGTATTTGGCACAGTCAATCAGTTGGTGTTTGGATTGAGGCTAAGGAAAATGCCTTAATGTACTGATATGTGTATAACATCATAATAAGGGAAAAGGCATAATGGTGGTCTGCCTCACACTGCCAGTAGCCACTAGTAGCATGAGATTATAATGTTTGGCCAAGTCTTTTGTCCTTCCAGAGACTTGACCTAACTTGTAATCCATTTTTTCAATAGATACCCAAGCAGGATATATGCTGCACATCAAGAAAATGTTTTTGACCCCAGCTATGGTGCAAGCTCCTTCATGCAGAGGAACATATGATAAAAAGACCACCATTGGTTCTTTGCTGAAGTGGTTGATCACATTATATCCAGTGTTGGGCTAGGCCCAGCCTCAGGCCCCGGGCCAAGCCAGGCCCTAATATAGGGCCTATAACGGCTTTGGGCCCAGCTTCTATGACAACTGGGCCGTGAGCTGGGGCTTGGGCCAGGGTATGGGCTCATGGATAGGCAACTACATGAGCCCATGCAAGTTTTACACTCTTACCCCTATATATGTACCCATACTATGTAGCTCACAGGCTGGTGTGACAATGGTGATGTGACAGCCATTGGTCAATCAACTGTCACATGCATCATCAATGACAACTACAACAACAACAACAATATGGCCACATCTCCAGGCCCTATCTACAGCAACAACAATGAACAATGACCATGATAGTATAACAACAATAACTATGACTATATAATGGTGATAGCAACACAATCACACCACCACCATTGGGTCGTCCACAATGACGACAATGATGGGCAACACAGTCACACCACCATCATCCAGACGATGGCAATGGCAACGGTGAGACAGTCGCACCACCATCACCATCACCCTAACGACAACGACAATGACAACAATACCACAGTGACATCCTGACCATGATGATAATGGCAACACGATCTCAATGTTGGCAGTATGATCACACCACCACCCTGTTGACAATGATGATGACAGTGCCATGGTGGCACAACCACCATGATCATACCTTCCACCAGCATCACCCTGTCGATGACAATGACAATGGCAACACGGCCTTACCACCACCACCTTATTGTCGTCAACAACAGCGATATGGTCCCACCAGCATCACCCAGTTGACAATAACAACAACGATGGCAATGGCAACACAATCCCACCACCACCACATCAACGATGACAGCGACACAGTCACTGGATTGAATGGTAACATAGTTGTACCACTCTCTATGATGTAATTTACATTGTATTTCCTACCATCCAACCCTGGAATCTGTCTCAGGTTCCCATTACTGAACACATGAATGCACAAGGCGATGCACTTCCATGACATTGGATTGACAATCAGAGATATCTGATAATCAATATGTTATCATGAAAACACAAATGACATCATCTGTATCTCTCCACTTGAGTCTCCAACTGGCATACAAGATAGATAGGGATGTCCGATCAAAGTGGTAGAGATCTTGTGATGTGGTCCTTGTATTGCCATCCTGTTGCTGTTGAGTTATTCTCTCCTGTCCCATATAGTTCTTGTTTTGTAGTTTCTTTGCATATCTTTGGGTCATTATGCCTGGTATTTCAAGTGGCCCAGTTTGACAATGTCACTGACATCTGCACTTCCTTGACTCATACCACACCACACTGCATTGTTCCCTGGCAAATTCCCCTCATGGAGATGCTTTCCACCCCACCCCATCATCCATTGAGGCAGTCATGTCGTACTGATACAATGCATCCATGGACCATGCAGTCACACTTGGAAACAACATATCCATGGACTGCACAGTCATGCTCAGGAATGACACATCCAGGAACTGCTCAGCCACAACACAAACAGCTGCTTCAACAAGATATGAAGGCAGCTATGTGATCGGCCTCCTTGGAAGTCACAGTGTTGCACATGAAGTGGGCATCACAGCCATGGATGGAGACACTGGATGTATCATGCTCGTCCAGGTAGGGTCTAAGTACTGCCTCTCTAGGTATTGTCGCATGTGCTGTCATCTAACATGTCAGATCTATAACTCATGCATAGGATATTTTCCATCTGAAGCTCACAGATTGTCCGACATATGTCAAGACGCTGCATCAGATACATATCCATTACCCCTTGCTTGTTCTCCTGACATATCATTGCTGTGGTGAAGGCGATGTTGGCATCCAGTGGAAAGAAGCCCCCAGCCACATCTTTGCTGATTTAATTCATAAAGAAAGAGTTTTCCGACACACCTATAGAGTTAGTTGCAAGAAAGTGTTGGAATGATAGTGCAGGTACGTCTATTGCCTATCAACAACTGGCTATTAATAACGCTCGGCAGGGATGGACCTCATTACTCAACTATGCATCAAAAACAATAAGCAGGCTACTGCCCTTGTCTCCATGTCAGACAAGTACAGCATATGTGCACCTCTAGTCTATGTCCTATGCTGATATCAATGCACACACTCCTGGGGTAAGACACCATGCCTCATGTTTTACCTATTAATTCATTAAAGCAGGGTTCTTGATTACATATATACTGCAATGGCTTCTTACTTATTGTGCATGAATATTTTGGCTCCATTGTTAAGTGCCTAATTCCACATGATATTGGGTAGTGGTGATGAATGCCACAGGTATTGAGGCCATCAACGCCTGTCTTGATATTGCAGCAGGTACTTCACCATTCTACTATCCAGCATTTTATCGTAATTCATCATGTAGAGCCTGTACAGAATGAAGATTGATTCTCTAAGATATGGGATGCACTCAAGCATCTCAATAAGCTGGACTTCAAAATGATGCCCTCGTTGCCCAATCTTTCCACTAATACCTGCCAGAGGCTGGTCATGAGCATATGTGATTATTGACCCCAGTGTGTTATTTGGTGCATGAGAAGAATCTGCATTCCCATGAGCACAAAGAGCCTTGTATACAGACAGCAATGGTTTATCCATTCTGTAGCAGGCATTGATATACCACCTGTATCCTACTTATGCCCACCTTCTGTTAAGGGCTCTAGAAGCGTTGGGTGTTCTCAGGAAGGTCAGGGAACCAATTCTGGAGTCCACTGTGAGTAACCAAGGAGGAAAGAACAGTGGACTTCCAGGATAAGTGCGGTTCCAGAATAACAAGTGTAAACAAATGAGCCACAATGAATGTGAATGTAATAAGGGTCGCTTCTGTATGGGTAGAGCGACCACATTAAAGTGAATCAACTAGAAAAAGTGGTGAGTATATAAAGTGACCATGGGGAATTCAATGGGAGCGGTTAGAACATCAACACAGCATTCAAAGAGTGCCAAATCACAAATCTTAACACCTTCAAGAAAAACGATGTCTCTGAATCTGAACAGGAAACTATCGACGTAGTTTTTCTTTTTTCTAGTTCATGAGTTAGCAATGGGAGAAGACTCAACATCATTGATGAATTCTGAAAAAGGGTAGTGATGGTTGAATACAAGGGAAGGATCTATATATGAGGAACCATATCACTACTTCAAACAGTTGCTTTGTGTTTTTTGAGGGACCGAATCTCTTCCAACAGTGGGACGATAGTATGTTTCGACTTGTGTAGGATGACCTCAATCTTGACCAAACTCCCTCCAAGATAGTCAACACCAATTAGTGCTTGCAATACAGTTACATCCCCAATTGGCCAGTCCAACTGTAAGGTATTAAAAAACAGTTGGACAACGTGGCTATGATCCTTAAGGCATTCCATGGCCTTGGCATGCTTATACAGGATTATACAGACCAATAACCCTTCCACCATCTTGGCTGTGATGCTGCCATGCAGCTGCTTCAGAGCCTCGTAACCTTGCAAATCCTCTTGAGTAGGTTCATTGTAATGATACTTGAAGAGGCTGGTGATGTCCTTTAGCAAGTTGTTGAGTGGGAGGCAGCAGGGAAAGAGAGGGAACCCCAGGATTTGTTGCTTGGTCAGTACCAAAAGCTTTTACCCCCAGTCATTTTGAAAGTGTCCCTTATGAACTTGAAGCATTGTTCCATACTTAGAGACAATTCAGAAAACATAACAGCTGTCCACAAAAGCACCCAAAATGCGGACTCCATGTTGTCCTGGAGACTGTGTGTCATATCTTTATTTTCCACCAGGCTAACTGACATGAATTGCCATATGCTTTATTGATTCATCGAGATGGACATATGGTCAACCAATGTTCAGCATACCATGCATGTGATCTGTCAAGGGAGGGGTTGATGCACAAACCTCCCAAATTCCCAGTCAATTAGCATGCCATGTCCACAAACAATGATAATGTTGTCAGAACTGACATCTCAATGGAGGATACCAACACAAACTACATCTTGGTGAGCTAGTAATGGGCATTGTCATTGACTGTGAGACTATGCTTGGTGGGTAACCTGCCAATTAATGCATCATGCATGGCCTGTACAAGCTCCTTGGAGGATGTAGACTTGCTCAACTGGCGCCCAACCATATCAAAAATGACCTGAGTGTGAACATGAGATAGGAGGGCAGGACCCTAAACCAGTGAGAACTTCAGTGTTTGTGGCTGTTGTTCAGGTCAACCATCCACATCCTCATGCGCAAGGCAAAAGGGAATATTCCTGACTTTTTGACCATTTAAAAACTCATAAATTTTGCCTTCAGAAAGCATGTCAGGAGAATTGATGTGCCATGAGTCCTTGAAGAAAACGATGCAGTCCCCCTTGGGATTGTATGCAGGACAAGCACATGTCCCATAGCAAGCAGGGAGTGAGAGTAAAATTTGAGCAAGGGAAAAGATTATCCTGAGTTTGCTGTCGCCAGATGAAAATCCCACCAACAGAATGCTCATTGCATACATGGGTATTCCCTCAACCAAACTCAATTTGCTTCTTGCCAACTTTGCCTACAATGTCTCCGGTAACAAGGGAAACTGTGGTGTCAATACCACACAATTCGGGAGGGGCAAGTGAATAACAACAGAAAAATGTGATAAGTGATGGATCTTCATTATAATGGATCAGCTCACTGACAAATGACCCCTTCTCTGTTCCACCAAATTAGGTGTGCAGTGTCATGTAGGATGTATATAGAAAAGATGTGTGTGCGAAACTGCCTTGCCATCTGTGCTACAGCATAGCTTGAGATCTGACCCAGCGTCTCACAGGCATGATCACTACTATCCAAGAAGTTGTTCTATGGGCCAGAATGAGATCTTTCTAGAACTTGGAAGGGATTATTTGCATTACTCCACTTAAATTTGATGTGGATATTAAGAGAGACAAAATCACAATTCTTGATGCCATTCTGGGAGCCATTCACTGCATACATGCAGACATCAGGTTTCATTTCGAAGTTAAATCTGCTGCTCCTATCATCCCGAGTATGCATATCAACAAAGAGTAACTGTGGGGTGGCAAATGAAGTGACTTCTTCCACCTGTGAAAAGGCACATAGATCAGCATGAATGCAAGTCAGATTCAATGCAAAAGACTTACAAATCGAGCATATGCATGCAGCTCATTTTGTATTTTGATGGTGTTGTTGAATGATCCCATCATGAACAATCACCTGGCCAAACAGCATCCACATACAGAAGACTCTGGTAAGAACTCTCTTAAGAATGCCTCAGCTGTAATTGGGCCAGCTACGTATGACACCATCTCTTTGCCAATGCAGTAAATGGTGCTGTCGTAAGGACAAGAAAATGTTGAAAATAGGGTTGGCAAAGATGTTGATGTCATGAAAGTTGCAACTAGATGAATGGGTGACTGAACTTCCTCCAAATAAGGCATGGTGCTGAAATGCAAGTAAAGTGGGCAGTGGGAGGAGAGAAACCTGAAAAATAAGCTGTTTTCTACTGCAGGGCAATGAGGTCACTGGAAGATCATGGATTCATCTGAGAGATGCAGTGTGTGTGGAAGATCAACTGCTTTCTATCACAGGGCAACAAGGTTGCTACATATCGTATACTTCTGATTCAAATCTCAGGTTTGTGGAACCAACAACAAGATTCAGATCTGGAAATCCCTGTAATCTAGTTGGTGAATCAAATGGTAAACAGTACTAATGGGGATGTCACGACAAAATATTATCGCCGCTCTGTATGCTTTGCTTTGCCTTGAAGCCCTTGATCCTGGCGCATGAGCATCATGTTAAAGGCTCTAGAAGCGTTGGGTGTTCTCAGGAAGGTCAGGGAACCAATTCTGGAGTCCACTGTGAGTAACCAAGGAGGAAAGAACAGTGGACTTCCAGGATAAGTGTGGTTCCAGAATAACAAGTGTAAACAAATGAGCCACAATGAATGTCAATGTAATAAGGGTCGCTTCTGTATGGGTAGAGCGACCACATTAAGGTGAATCAACTAGAAAAAGTGGTGAGTATATAAAGTGACTATGGGGAATTCAATGGGAGCGGTTAGAACATCAACACAGCATTCAAAGAGTGCCAAATCACAAATCTTAACACATCAATGTGCCCTGAGGATCAAGTGATTTTGAAATTAGATTACAATTACTATGAATCAAGCATACTACTTTATCTATTATACTAGATGGAAATAATGAAGGAAGAAAGAAAGAAGTTGGAGTGTGAAAGATTGGTCCTAAGTAGGGATGAGCAATTTTAAAGTTAACCAGAAAGTTAGCATGTACCAACATAAGTCCATTTACATCTATAATTCTGAAGATGGTTGTGATACTATGGCCCAAGTTAACTCGTCCAACAATGGATGTGTCACCTGATCAAGTGATAGCAAGTGGCTCTTTGTATTGTCTTTGAATGAAGAAAGCTCAGGTGTGCACATCTTCCCTATCCATGTTTGATTGACATACAAGTCTATTAGATGAGAAAATCGCATGGTTTGAAGAGACAAACCAACAACCTCATAGCAAGTTCGCCGAGTTATGAGTGACTGTTGATGAGGAAAAGAATAGTCTAAACGGTGTTACCAGGTCATTACGAGAGGACCTAACAAACTTGAGTACATTTGTTGCACACCTCCCCTGAACCCTTCTCAACCCAGCATCACTGTTAGATGTCCAGAGCCAGAACCTTCATCACCAGCTTTCTACAGTATAGCAAGCAGCAAAGAATGGGATTGCCTCTGCATGATGGTCAGACAAAGTTTTAGATGACCAGTTTGACCAAGGTGGCGAACTGACTAGCAGGCAAGAAGGCACAAGCGTCACATATCAAAACTCAAATGCAGATATCAACAAGGAGGTCAAAGGGGAGAGCCCAGAGGCAGAGGACGACAGGGAGAATACCCAGATTTGGCACAATGTGTTGATTGATGGGGAGAGATCCTCTGCATCCCTCCAGCCCCTTCAAGCCAAGTGGCACTCCAAACAGCCCTTGTCACCAACTCCTGATGTTGTCCCCACTCTACCTTCTATGCTTGGATCTGATCCACCTCATTCTCCCCATGCCTCTTCTTCCAAGGTCATGACAAGTATGGACGCTGAGTGGTCACATCATCTCTCTAATCCCCTGGCTGTCCTTACCAGTCGTCTCTCCTCTACCTGTCCTCTAGGTAATGTCCATCAAGAAAGCACTCGCTTTACCCTCTCCCCTGCCCCTGACAGAGATTCTTGACTGCATACTCACTCCTGCTCCAGTAGATCTCCCTTCTTCTGCTGACACTGAAACCACCCCTGCAACCCTACCACACCAGATGCCTCCTATAGAGGCATAATATGGTCAAGACCCTCTATCATATGACCTACTTACTCATGCATAGTCCTCTGAGAAGGCACTGTAATCCAATTCAGATGATCATAGCCTTAATAACTTCTCTACATAGCCTACAAGAGTCACAAAGAGTCATGCATGTAGTATATATATCACCAAGGAAACCAGTCATATGATATCAGACCTAGTCAATTTGACTAGAAGGGATTCCAAATGAAGAGTCCCAAGAGAATGGTAAACTGTAGCATGGCACCATAGAGCTCTTATTTGCAGAAATCTTATCTGCAACAGAAAGAGCCTCAATCTCAAAGAGCCACAAGAGCTCAACATATCTATTAAGGTCTAGCCAATCAAATAATCAACAGACATCCTTCTGGATTCCCCTGTTCAGATTTCTCCTTTCCAGAACTTCTTACCCAGAGAATTCTTCCACATCTAGAAGATATTTCCATAGAAATACTAATTCCTGATATCTTTTTCATCCAGTTTCTTGTCCAACTATCCCATCCCATATCCATTTGCCCCATAGGCAAAACCCCTTCTTAAGCTTCTAGCAAGCTTATCACCACCTACCTTGCTATTTTCATAGCCTACTACTAGTTCACATAGACTACACTTCATCTCACTACTTGCTACAAGCAACATCTGCTATCTTTATAGCCACCTCCCTACTAGTTAAAAGCCAACTGATCATCTTGAATACTCTTATTCAGAGATTGAAGAACAACCAGGTATCTGATTGACTAAGTTTCTCACTCACTCAAAAGAAAATAATCACTTCAAATATCTTCTGTTTGATCTAGAAGATAGAGTTGTCCCATTCCTAGCTGATAGTCATATTGGCCCTGGAAGATTTACTTATAGCAAAGCTGGTAGTTTACTTATGCCCACTTCCTTGTATCTCTTGCATTTTTGGTTATTGCAATATCACTTTCTTTGAATGAAAATGGAGTTTGCTATGGTGTAATGGTTATGCAGCACATTCATCAGTATCAGACTTGTAAAGGAGGTTGTTTAACTTACAATGACAGCCATCTTGAAGATTAATTGCACAAAGACCTGTTGAGGGTTAATAAGGGTCACCAATCTATTGTTTTGTTGATTAAGATCCAGAAATAAATAATAAAGTTATCTAGCCTAATCATGCCATAATAATATAGGATTATAAGATAGTGGCCTAGGTGACCATAACATTATAAGGTTGTGGCCTAGTGTGGATAACAAGATTGTTAAGAGGATACATGGTAAAGGGCTTGTGCTCATATAAGATATAGAATCTTGCATAACAAACATCACAGGAACAACTGCCTGATAATGTTAGTACTTCAATACTAGTACCTGAATAAGTTGCTTACTTATAATAGCTGGAGAATATATTGCTTGATGGATCTCCAGGATGACACTAGAGGGTACTTTCTGGAGGCAGGAAGAAGCAGTCCCTCTGGAAGCAGTTGTGGAAGCTTTGAACCAAGATATTCAAAGCCTGGTGAGAATTGATTCTCACTCTTGCTACCTTGCAGATAGATGAGGCTGGTCAAGGAATCTCCAAGATAATATTGGATGATATTTCTTGCAGCAAAGAAGGGCAACTGTAATGCCATCAGATGGAGCTAGACCCACTACAACTAACTAGCTCACTATGCAACCTCTTCCAAAGATAGAGGCCATTCATAGCATGATGGAGGTACTCATAGACAGATCAGACATGTTTAACACATTCTTAAAAAAAACTACATCTCACATCATGAATACTAGTGAGAACACCCAAAGAACAAGTAGTGTGAATGGTCTAATATTGCCTACAGAAAAGAAATTTCAGTTCAACCTCTGTCATGCCAACCTGATCATCCTCCTTACCTTGCTTATTGCTGTCATGTTGAACATCTTTGGATACCTTACACACTTCTGAATAAATGCTACAATAGGACTTCTAAACCTTCTTCTAAAAATGACTCTTGTCACCCACTCAGGAATACTGACACCAGACAAAGGTGGCAACTATATTCCATAAGATATCCATACTGTTCATAAAGGGTTTGATCTAGAGCCATCTTTTTGTCAAGGCAACAAGGTCAGGTGGCAGCAAAGTCCACATTCCCATAAGGCCAATGGGGAAACTAATATCTTACCTGTGTCCAGACTTTAATGTCACTATGGCTGTCCAGGGTACTACATGTTACTATAATGCACCCCTATGTGCTTTCAAAGGCCTAAGGAATATTAATTTGTGTGGTGAATACAATAGAGTGACTTACCATTATAGCAACAACAAGCTCACTGGCTTCAAACAAATATTAGTTTATCAGTATAGGGAGAGGAAAGGTCAGCATACCACTTCTGTGGTCCCAGTTGTTATGAAAGGCAGTCAAAGACCCAAGCAAATCCATTGTTACCTCCAACAATGACCATGCCTGCTTTGCATGCAACCAACGCCTGGAATGGCATATTCACCAGGATGGTATGGTTATAGCTTTGTGATCAATAACAGGATGGGATGGTGTATCTATCAACACATCACATGGATTAAAAACAAATAGATTTTGTCCGCCTATGCAGCTATCCCTGCTACACAGAATGGGATCAGAATGAATTGCTAGCAATGGCAGTACTCACATATGACTGTTGGTTTTGTTTTTCCATTTCAGATCCCAAGGTTTGAGGGAATAACAGAAACTTCACATTATTGGGTAGGGTGGCAGACATCAAACAAAACACAGGACATACAGATATCCACTCTCAAGATAGCAAACTAGTAACATGCTCAGTGCATACTGCCTGGGAGGTAGGAGACTTGGATTGGATGGCATACCCTGCCAGTGTTGTTGGATTGAGCCCATAGTCAGTAAGGAGCTCGAATCCAATAGACCTATCATCGAATGTATAGAGTATTAATGGCTTTAGAAGCACTGGATGTTCTCAGGAAGGTCAGGGAACCAATTCTGGAGTTCACTATGAGTAACCAAGAATATATTAAGAGAATATAAAAGGATGTACAGACCTGGAGTCCACTGTAAGTAACAAAGGAGGAAAGAACAGTGGACTTCCAGGATAAGTGCACTTCTGGAATGACAAGTGTAAGCAAATCACCCACAATCAATGTGAATATAATGAGGATCACTTCTGTATAGGTAAAGCGACCACATTAAGGTGAATCAACTAGGAAAAGTTGTTAAGGGCTCTAGAAGCGTTGGGTGTTCTCAGGAAGGTCAGGGAACCAGTTCTGGAGTCCACTGTGAGTAACCAAGAAGATATTGAGAGGATATAAAGAATGTATAGACCTGGAGTCCACTGGGAGTAACCAAGGAGGAGAGAACAGTGGACTTCCAGGATAAGTGTGGTTCTGGAATAACAAGTGTAAACAAATGAGCCACAATGAATGTGAATGTAATAAGGGTCGCTTCTGTATGGGTAGAGCAAGGTGAATCAACTAGGAAAACTGGTGAGTATCTAAAGTGACCATAGGGAATTCGATGGGAGCAGTTAGAACATCAACACAGCATTTAAAGAGTGCCAAATCACAAATCTTAACAGGTACATCCATTTTCACAAGGTGGAGTTTTCTATCTGTGCATGCAAGTGCCAAAGAGACTGTGAGCACCTGATATGGCGTCAATCATCTCCCAGTGAGCATCAAGGCCAGTCCTCTAAATGACTGGTCATGTGAGGAAGTATCTAGAGAGCTTAATCACCCTCCATGATTTGTTGGGACCACCAACAATGAGTAATTCTTTCATGATATAGTAGGCATTCTCATCTTGTTCACAGATGGTATTGACATTTGCAATGGATAATTGGTTGTGTGATGACAGTCTCCAGGTGTGACATTAAAACCCTGTTTGTTTGTAAACTTCAGAGTATAATGGTGTGGTGTGAACTTGACAGCCAATGAGATGAGAACCTCATACATATGGCCTTGATAGGGATATTTGGACAATGTGAAGATGAGTATATCTGCCAGTAGCTTTACCTCAACAATCTGTGCACACTTGCCTATATGAAACCCTTTCCAAGCACACTTCTTCTGTTCTCAATGAGCTTTCCCTTACCATGCAAACTTGAAAGCACAAAGGAGGGGGCGACTCAACCATCCTACCCCTTTTCAAACATGCTTCCTCTGTTATCAACAAGCTTCTCTTTGCCACACAAGCTTGGAAGTGCAAGAGGGGAATAACTTGACTAACCTATTTCTTTTGAAGTATGCTTCCTCTGTTGTCAACAAGCTCCCTCTTGCCACAAACTCAGAAGTGCAAAGGAGGGGGTGATTCAACTAACTTACCCCTGTCCAATTCCCATGTTGTCAATGAGCTTTCCCTTCCTACACAAACTTAGAAGTGCAAGAGAGGGAACAACTCAGCTAACTTACCATTTGCTAAACACATTTTCCCTAATGTTGATGCTTCCCTTGACATTCAACCTTGGACACACAAACTCAGTTAGGTATTGTCTTCCAAAAATTAACATCCTCTGTGTTAATTCTGTCAAACAAGCTTCTGCATGAAATCATTGGTCATCTCCTGATTTCTGGCCTGCATACCCGCACCCACGTTTCACTGATCTTTAAAAATATTGCTGCCTCATGCTACTTCACTTCTCTAGGCTTTCAGTCATACAACAGTTACTAAATGGATGTCAATGACCAGAACTTGTTAAGATTTGTGATTTGGTAGTGTTTGAATGCTGTGTTGATCTTCTAACTGCTCCCATTGAATTCCCTATGGTCACTTTATATACTCACCACTTTGTCTAGTTGATTCATCTTAATGTGGTCGCTCTATAGTGAACTCTTGCTCAATGTCGCTCCTGACCAGTGCGTTCATATTAAGAAGCATCAGGACGACCCTACTGCTGCTTGGATCGCTTTCCAAACCCTCTATGTCCAACAAAAGCCTGGAACTCGCTTTGTTGCCTATCATGAGTTCTTTAGCATCAGGAAGCGTCCTGAGGAGTCCCTTACTGCCTTGACTGCCAGAGTCGAGCAGGGAATGGCTAGGATTCAGGAACTGCGTGATTCTACCTTTACATTGATCAAACTCGACGATGAACTCGCTTGTATGGCCATGATTCGTGCCCTTGGTCCTGATTTCTATCACTTCACCTGTTCACTTATGCTTCTCACTGATCTCGACAAGGAGAAGGTCAAAGCTGCCTTCCAAACAGAGGAAATCAATCGTCGCCCTCGTCCTGATGGCTCTGGACCCATTTCTTCTGACTCTGTCCTCTCTGCTGGCACTCCCTCTTGTTCTTGCAACCCAAATCTCCCCTGTACCTTCTGTGACAAGTCTGGTCATTGTTCTTGCAAGTGCTTCGCATTGCAACGTGCTAGGGATAACTACAAGAACTCTAAGCGCAAGGGAAGAAAGCCTAACCAGGCCCAGACCGCTGCTAACAGCCCTGCCTCCACCTCACCCACTTCTGCTGCTACCAATGTCCCCTCTGCTGCCTCCAAGGATGCCAAGGATGTTGTTGAACATGCAGGAAATGCAAGTATCCGTTCCAGTGATTCCTCCAACCCTACCTCCTCCTCAATTCAGCTCGATGCTGATCTTGATTGGAATGCAGACTCAGGTGTCACTTCTCATATGACACCTCATCGCCATTGGCTGCGCAATTATACCCCAAAACGTGTACCAATCAAATTGGCGGACAACACCATGGTTTATTCCGCTGGAGTTGGGTTTGTAGTCTTTTTAATCCAATTATTGAGGGAAGGAATGCTAGAGTGGTCAAGTTCATACCTCCTTGTGCCCCAACTCCACTCTACATGGCACCCACTCTTTATGATGAAGTTGAGGACCCTAGTGATCCTATGGCTCCGCAGCTGCCTGCTCCTGGGGGGAGAATCATGCTGATGGACATGATCAACTACCTGCTTCGCCTCCAGCCACTCCAGCACCTACTCCACCTCCATCTCCACGTCCTGAGCCTCCCATTGCGATCCATAGTCCAATTGGTATTGGTGCTAGACTCCCTGCAAGACACAGGAATTCTCCTAGAGAATGGTGGAAGCTGAGTCCAGCTCAACTCATCAATGAGTCTGATGAGGATGATGAGGATGCAGACATTGTTTCTCTCTCTGTCAAAGAGACCTTCCCCAGAACTTTTGTGCAAGCAATGAAGAGAGAAGATGCTGATGAATGGCGTCAGGCTGCGCTTGAGGAGTTGGCTGCCCACAAATCAAATGGTACCTGGTCCCTCGTTCCCAGACCATCTGGATGTCCTGTCATTGGATCCAAGTGGGTATTTATCAAAAAGTTCCATGCTGATGGCTCTTTTGAGCGATACAAGACACGCCTTGTTGCTCAGGGATTCAATCAGCGTCCTGGATTCGAATATCTAGAGGTCTTTGCCCCTACTGTTCGCTTGCCAACACTTCGCATCATTCTAGCCTTAGCGGCTGTCTATGGCACTAAGCAGGGCGGAAACCGGTGGAATACAAAGATGCACGCTGTTCTCCAATCTATTGGCTATAAACACACCTATGCCGATGCTGCAGTCTATATCTACACCTGGGACAATGTCCGCATCATCCTTCCTGTCTTTGTTAATGACATGACCTTTGCATCTGAATCCTTGAATGCATTCAAGCCCACTATAGACGATCTGCGTAAGCACTTCAAAGTCCGTGAACTTGGTCCAACTAAGGAGATTCTGGGCATCAACATCGATCGAGATCGGCCGAATCGCTCCATTCGCATCTCCCAGTGTCAGTATTGTGTTGATATGCTCTCTCGCTTTGCCATGGCAGATTGCAAGCCTGTTACCACACCCATGGATCCTGGCCTTTGCCTGGCTCGTGATCAGGCTCCTGGTACAGCAGATGAGCACACTTTCATGAAATCCGTCGATTATGGAGGTGCTGTTGGTTGTTTGCAGTATCTCTCCTGCACAACTCGACCTGATATTGCTTATGCTGCTGGCAAACTCGCATTCTATATCTCTAATCCAGGAATACCTCATTGGAACGCTGTCAAGCATGTCTTCCGCTACATCAAGGGTACCCTTGACCATGCCATCACCTATTCTCCTGATCCTACCACCTCCGAAGTGTTTACTACTTACTTGGATTCCAATCATGGTGGATGCATGGATACCGGACAGTCTACTGGCGCATTTGTTGTCAAGATTGGAACTGGTGCTGTTTCTTGGATGTCAAAGCGGCAGACACTTGTTGCTCTATCTACCACTGAAGCGGAGTACATTGCTGCTTGCGAAGCTGGCAAGGAGATCATCTGGATGCGACGCCTTCTTGAGGAACTTGGGTTTTCCATTGCACCCACATCATTACTACAGATGGACAATCAATCTGCCATTCAGGTAGCAAAGCATCCAGAGCATCATGGACGCATGAAGCAACTGGATTTCCGCTGGTTCTGGCTTCGAGATATGGTTGAGAAGGGTATCATATCTCCTACATTCCTTCCTACGGATCAAATGCCTGCTGATCTGTTGACCAAGGCATTGCCTCGAGTGAAAGTGGAAGCGTTCTGTGAAATGCTCGGAGTTGGAGAATTAGGGGGGAGTAAATGACTGGAGATGAGTGCAATCAGGGGGGAGTGTTAAGATTTGTGATTTGGCACTCTTTGAATGCTGTGTTGATGTTCTAACCGCTCCCATTGAATTCCCCATGGTCACTTTATATACTCACCACTTTTTCTAGTTCATTCACCTTAATGTGGTCGCTCTACCCATACAGAAGCGACCCTTATTACATTGACATTCATTGTGGCTCATTTGTTTACACTTGTTATTCTGGAACTGCACTTATCCTGGAAGTCCACTGTTCTTTCCTCCTTGGTTACTCACAGTGGACTCCAGGTCTGTACATCCTTTATATTCTCTCAATATATTCTTGGTTACTCACAGTGGACTCCAGAACTGGTCCCCTGACCTTCCTGAGAACACCCAACGCTTCTAGAGCCCTTAACATTAAAATAGATCTTTTTTAGTGTATGGATGGAGTTAATACAATCTCAATTCCATTCAGAGTTGTCAAGATTGCTAACTATTTTTCTGCCTCCATACTAGAAGCTTTTAGAGTTTCAGTCTTGGAGGCATGAGCTTTGACTACTTTGAAGGACAACTTATAGTGGCTCAAAAAAGTGTCACAATATTGGGCCTATTTGAAGAAATTGATTAATTGCCAAAAATGAGAAAAAAACAAGACAAAATATTCACAGGATAAAAGAAGATACTGTTAAGATTTGTGATTTCGCACTGTTTGAATGCTGTGTTGATGTTCAAACTGCTCCCATTGAATTCTCTTTGGTCACTTTATATACTCACCACTTTTTCTAGTTGATTTTACTTTAATGTGGTCGCTCTACCCATACAGAAGCGACCCTTATTACATTCACATTCACTGTGGCTCATTTGTTTACACTTGTTATTCTGGAACCGCACTTATCCTGGAAGTCCACTGTTCTTTCCTCTTTGGTTACTCACAGTGGACTCCAGGTCTGTACATCCTTTATATTCTCTCAATATATCCTTGGTTACTCACAGTGGACTCCAGAATTGGTTCCCTGACCTGCCTGAGAACACCCAATGCTTCTAGAGCACTTAACAGATACATGCTCTTGACATTCTACAACCGCTTAGGTCATGTGATTTGGTTGTTATGCCACTGAGATATGGCTATTTGAACATAACAAGTTATTAAAACATGTATTTAAGCATTATTTCAATTTTGGTCTTTAGTACTTAGTATGGCCCTCTTTGGCCTTGATTACTGCCTCTAGTCTTCTAGGCATGCTTTCTATTAGCTTTTGGCATTCTTTAACCTCAATCTTGCCCCACTCCACTACAATTCTCTTTCACAATTTTCATACTTCTTTTGACGGTATTGAATAGCTATTAAGCTTTTTCTTCAGAATTTTTCAAACATGTTTAATGGAACTAAGGTCTGAAGACTGTGCTGGCCAATCCAGAACACTGATTCCATGAGATTCAAACCACTCTTGAGCTCTTTTAGAGAAGTGTTGAAGTCATTATCCTGTTGAAGAATAATGCTCTTCTCAGAAATCTCAGAATACTCCATGCTAGGTAGCAAATTGTCCTTCAAAATGGAGATATACTGCTTGATATCTATTTTACCCTCCACCTCTGCTAGAATTCCCACACCATCCCAGCCCATACATATATTCTCAAACCATTAAAGAACCCTCTTCAAACTTCACTGTTTCTTGAATCTTTTTGTTTTGTAGAGGCTCACCTGCTACCTTCTAGACATATTTCCTTTCATCTGACCCAATTTTGTTGATTTTAGTTTATCTGACCAAATAACCATAGTCCAATTCTCTACAGTTCAGTCTTGATACTTGAGAGCAAAGGCTAGTCTCTGTTTTCTATGTTTAACAGACAAGAAAGGCTTCTTTTTCTTGGCTACAGCTTTGAAAGAAGTAGCCTTGAGAACATTACAAAAGATCTGTGCAGAGACAGGAGAGTGAAGGATAGAGTGAATGAGATGGGTAGCCTGAATAGCATTTTCAGCCTTTTCAATGGAAATGCTAGAGACAATCTTTTTTTTATTAGTAGAAAAAAGTTTTGAAGAACATTCTAGCTTGATATTTTCTTCTCTGAAAGGAATTCCTTGATGACCCTAGCCACAGTGGACTTGCCCAAACCAGTTTGAGAGAAGATCTGATGAATACAAAAGCCAGGATTTAGAGTGGAAAAGAATATTAACCTTAGTAGAGATAGAAATGGGTTTCATAATGATATTGAATTAGTTGAGTAAGATATATTCCATTTATATATATGAGAATTATGTAATTTACATAAATAAACAGGGTCAAGGAATTACCACCATCAGAAGCTGTCAAACTCTTATGTTATTTATCAAATAATGGATGACAGCATAATACTTAAATAAGTATTCTAATGATTTGTCATTTTCAAATAGCCATATCTCAATGGCATAGCAACCAAATCACATGACCTAAGCGGTTTTAGAATGCCAAGAGCATGTACCTTCTTTTATTTTGCAAATATTTTGTCTTGTTTGTTCCTCATCTTTGACAATTAATCAATTTCTTCAAATAGGCTCAGGCTTGAATGTTGCAGAGGTTTTAGAGTTTGAGTATGTAACTACTAAACTTGGTATTCTTGAAATTAAAGCTCCTGGACTTGAAGGTGTCAGAGTTGGCAGTAGATAATGAGGAAGAGAAAGTACCCTTGGGGTAATTCCTGGATATCTTAATTGTCTTGTTGACCTTCTTGTGCTTCCTGTTATAACCTACTCCTTTTCTTCACTTACCACATTCTTGATTACCATTATAACTTACCTGATTGGACACTATTTCTCTTCATCAATGACTCTTCATCATTCCATCATGTTCTATCATATTTCATTTGCTTCATTATCAATTACCTGTCCTTATCTTTCTATGCTTATCAATACTTGTTCTTCAATATTCTATAACCTTTCATGGCTTGGATATATAAATCTTTGCTCTATACCTTGTAGCTCCAAGCTAGAGCTCCTTTGTACTTCCATCCCTTGAAATATATTGTACCATCAAACTTCTCAAATGTCCTCTGGATTTACCTTGAATTCTTGAACCCTTGATTGAGCATTAGGATCCTCCTTATGTGTCTTCATCCTACACTTAGGTGAATGCTCCCCTGAATCTCTGGCTGATCTTTAGAACTTCTATTGGTCTTCATGCTATCATCAAGTGCATGCTCTCTCAGAGACCCTTGACCCTAAGAGCTCTTACAAAGGCTATGCTCATCCTTACCCAAGGCCAAGTGTAATACTTCCAATAATAATGGTCAATTTGTTGGATGAGCATATAAAGGTCATAGAGGTCATGGGACTTTCCTTGTTTTAAACTAAGCCTCCACATCTGTAATAGAGTTATAAGGTCCAAAATTTAATTGAAGCTCAAAGAGAAAGGCCTCTCAGCTATTCATTCAAAGTGGATAGAGATGTGAAGGTCCTGCTTCAAGTAAGTCTGGTTCAAAGTACTCAAGAGCTATGTACTTTAGGTATAACTGGGCAAAGGTAATCTTAAACTGTTTGCAATAAAAGACCTTGAGGTTTGCTTGAAAGTTCAGTTTACACTGAACTATAAAAGGGCAGAGCTTCTTTGGATCTAGTTCATCAAATGAATTCAGTTCCCAGACTTTGGTTTTGGTGAAGTCCAAGGATTTGTGATGGAGTACCTATTAGATTATTTGCTAAATGATATCTATGAGTTGATTGAAAGGCTTGAAGCCTAATGGGGCATTGTTATTATTGTCATTATTGCCTAGAAGATTAGAAAAGGTTCCTTTAAATTGGATTTGAAGGAAAAACCACACAAAGGATTAAATGGAGGTCTATTACTGTCATGATCCTTAAGAATTAGGTCAAGTGGTTCTTTTTCAATTGATTGTTCTTCACTAAAGTACTGAAATTCAGATAATAGAGTTAGTGGAGAGGCAAAGGAATCATAAGGTTGAGTGCAACAATGAGATGCAGAGAAGATGAACAGGTAAAATTCTTCTTATATGGTAAGACTGTGAAAGTTATCAGGAATAATGTAGTTGAAACCAAAGACGGATTCCAGTTGTTTGTGACATGTGATAGTATGTGACATTTTAGAATGGAGAGAGTAAGTACAAGTGGGAGTTTGAATATACTTTTAAGTTCAGTTTCTTCAGACTATTCCAGTTGTAGGTTCAGAAAGATTACTGCTGAAGTTGGATAAAGTTGGTGAGGACTCTTGATGTAAACTTATGTGTTACATCTTTGTACTTGTGGTCCTTATGGTCAGAGAGTTGAAGGGACCAGAGTGAGTTGAGAGACTCAAGGATAGAATAGAGCAGAGGAAATTAAGTTAATATTTGAACTGAGAAATATACAGTAAAGATCACAGAAGTTATTTACTATGAAGTTGCATTGAATTTGTAAATAGAGCATAGCTGTAGGAATGGAAAGGGTGAGTAAAATAGAGTTTGGATGCTAGGAGTATTAGATTTATGCTTTATATCCATAGTAAAGAGATGAATGAAAGAGTCTAAGATATGAGGCTAGTATAAATGAAGATAAGATAACAAAGAGATAGATCTGAAGATGTGATGGAGTTAAGGGATGGAAGAGTGGTGTTGTACTTATGAAAATTGCCATATGACATCTCCATACCTTATCATTGTATCTGGCCTTATGGCCCCTTTGTCTCTCTCTTAACACTGTTACTGAAATCCTGGTACTCTAGTAAAGAACAACCAATTAAGAAAGAACAGATTGATCCAATTCCTAAAAGTTATAATAATGATGGGCCTTCCTCTAACTCATCTGACTTTTTCTTCAGGTTTGAGCCAGAACAACTGCCCCATGATCTTTTAGTTAATAATAATGATAACTCTGACAACAATGTTCCATTAGGCTTTGAGTCTTTTAACCAACTTGTAAATGTCATCTGGGAAATGACTTGGTAGGCACTCCACTCCAAATTCTCTGACTCTGCCAAAATAAAGATCTAGAAATCAGGTCCATTTGATGGACTGAATCTCAAGAAACTATGTTTCTTCATAGTTCAGTGTAAACTGAACTTTCACATAAATGGTCTAAGGTTATCTTTGCCTAGTCATACCTGAAGGGTGTAGTACTAAAGTATTTCAAACTGAATCTACTTGAAGTAGGACCTCTGCATCTCTATCCACTTTAAATGGATAGCTGGGAGGTTTTTTTCTTCAAGCTCCAATCAAATTTCAGACCTCATGATCCCATTATAGATGCAAAGGCCCATCTCAAGCACCATTGCATGAAGGAGAATCAGTGGATCTCCAACTACATAGTCCACTGAAACTGTTATGCTTTCAGCTGGGTAGGCCTAAGTGTGGACTTGAACTAAGAGCTTCAGGTCAAGGTAGGAGAGTTCTAGAACACCCTTTCTGGGAGTAAGTCAAGGAAGCTAGAGTTTCAGTTTGAGAGACATCTATTCCAAGTAGACTAGGCTTGGAGTTACATGAGAGTATTACTTAGTTTATATATCTTCTACAGGAGGACAAGGCAGAGAAAAACCATGAAGATGTAGCTGTGCAAAATAGGATCCAGATATTAAAGAATAGAACAATGAAACAGAGGCTGAGAACATAGGATATGATGGTAGTAAGGGGAAATATTATGATGGTAAAAGATATGGAGAGTATGGGCCATTAATGTGGAAATTAGTGTCCTGAAAACAAGAAACAACATTAGAAAGCAAATAAATGGTGATGGCCATGAATGGGGAATAGAGGATTCAAAGTTCAATGAAGAGAGACAACAAAAATAGATAAGCCAATGAAGAGGAATCATAACATTACCCCTTTTGTATATTGGAAGATGTCTGATCTTTCATCTAAAGTACAGAGTTATTCATGGGTGGAAGAGCTAGTGATGTTGGCATATCCTGCATTGTCTGCCAGTTCTTCATTGGTAGAATTAGCAGGGATGGAGGAAGGGTAGGGGCAGATAGAGTTTCCCAGTCAATTAAGATGAAGCAAGGAGGAGAAGTGAGAGATGACTGGGGAGGAATTAGGGTGGCAAGTGGAGCCTGTTCCAGTGATTTTGTTATATTTGAAACAATCAGCAAAGAGCCATCTGACATGAAAGGAGTGGTGAGTAGTAGAATAGGGACCAACTGGACAAATGATGTGGTAAGCTTTCTGAAAATGGGTAGGCTCAGATTGAGAAGGAGATTTGGCAAGGTTAGTGGCATGGGCATAGTTGGCAGTGATAATGAGATCTCCCAAGCCCAGTTGGTGAAGAGCACTAAGGAGCATCTCACACTGCTCTTAGTGGATGGAGACAAGGAATTCAGAGATAAAAGAAGAGACAAGGTCCATTTGTTCTTCTTGCTGATAAACCAGGGGAAAAGAAAAGACCTATCTGAGCAGTGGTCTGATAGGTGAGGAGAAGGTAATGGATGGGAAAGCTAGGCTTGATCAGGTCATCCAACAGGATATCTTTGGCATTTTCAAGGTTCCTTTCCAGTTTCTAGAAGTTGTCAGAAGAAGGATAGCCCTGTCATTTGATCAGGAATTCCCTTTTGGCTGGAGATCCCTAATGACACAAGATTGCTTCTATCTCAAAGTGTTCCTCATCCAATATCAGATCTGAAGGAGGAAAAGGAAAGTTCCTGCCATATACATCGTTCTCCTTGTAAGGGGTAAGAAGAGATGTATGAAATGTGTTATGGATTCTTCAGGAAGGTGGAGCTTGTAGGTGATTGGGGACAGTGCCTGAGAGATAATAGAGGGGCCTTCTTGTTTGGAAGCCAACTTTGAATTGAGAACTGCTCTCTGAAGATTTCAGGCTTCCAGCCAGATCTTGTCTCCTTTTTTTAACATGGGAAGAGTGTGTTGAAAGTGAGCTTTTATGGTTTGTTGGGCTAGGGCATGGGCAGCTAAGGCTTCATTTCTTACTGCAGAAATGAGCTTGAGGTGATCCTTCATAGCTGGAATGTTGGTGTCAGCAATGATAGTAGGTAAGGGATAGGGAAGGAGAATATGGGTTCAGACAGGAACAGCTGTTTAAGAGAGTTAAAAGCTAACTGGCAGGGAAGAGTCCATTTCCAAGGTACAGTGGCTTCCAAAACCATTCCAATGTCTAACCTTAATGCAGTGTGCAAAGCACACTGCGATCACCTGTGGGAATTTCGCTTAGATGTAGTGGAACAAATAATAGTACACACTCCTGGCTACCTGCTGGTTATTGGATCATATGATTTGGTCCAGATATAACAGAGATATGACCATTCCAAAACATTGGAACAGTTTTGGAACTTTCAGATATATTTAGGATATTTGGTATCTCTAGTACTTGGTATATCCTCCTTTGGCTTTGGTCACTGCCTCAACCCTCCTAGGCATGCTCTCAATCAACTTTTAACACTCCTCAACTGGTATTCCCTCCTGAATCCTCTCCCATAATTCCAAAATTCCATTAGGGGAATGTTTATACTCTGCAAGCCTCCTCTTAAGGTAACCCTCAAAGATGTTCAACGGGATTTAGGTCAGGGGACTGTGCAGGCCACTTCATAGTCTGGAAATCCTGCTCTTCTAGCCAGTCCTTGATCTTCTTGCAGGTATGCTTAGAATCATTGACTTGCTAAAAGATGATATTAGAAGAATTGAAGCTATAATACTCCAGAGTATTGAGGAGTTTATCCTTCAAAATCTGTAAGTAGAGATCACCATCCATCCTACCATCAATCTTGGCAGCATAGCCAACTCCCTCCCAGGTCATACAATCCCATACCATCACAGAACCACCTCCAAATTTAATAGTTCCTTCCACAAGCATATCACTAAGGTTTTCACCTGGCTTTTTCCACACCCACTTGTGCCCATCTGACCCTAAGCAATTAACTTTAGTCTTATCTGACCAAATTACCCTTTTCCAATCATCCACAGTTCAGTCCTTGTGAGCATATGTATAGTCCAAATGGACCTTGCAATATTTAACAAAGAGAAGAGGGTGTTTGTTCTTAACTACAGCCTTCATACCAGCTTTTTTCAGGTGGTAACAGATAGTATTAGGATGCAGGGACTGGATGGTAATATTGAAGAGGAATTTGGCCACCTGAACTGCATTTTTTGCCTTGAAACTTGAGATTAAATAAATAGCATGGCAGTTATCAGTAGAGGAAAGCTTTGATGGATGGCCTCCAGCAGACTTCTGAAGTTCAGAACATTCCTTGGAACAAAGTCTAGAGATGGTAGCAATACCAAGACCAGTACTAGAGGCAATAGAGCAGACAGAATGGCCAGCATCAAGTTGGGAGAGAATGGTATTCTTTTGAGTAGCAGAGAGGGATCATGTGATGGTAGTGGTTGAAAGTAAAGAGTTATGTGAATATTTTCAAACTCAGATATGATATTTATATGTGTATATTTGTTTGTAGCATAATACAATAACAATTATATCTATTCTTCATTGATATCTTATAGTTTATATCCAAAGTCCCAAAACTGTTCCAATGACTAGTAGGTAGCCAGAAATATGTACTATTATTTATTCCACTACACCTAAGCGAAATTCCCACAGGTGATTGCAGTGCACAAAGTGCACTGCATTGAGGTTAGATATTGGAACAGTTTTGAAAGCCACTATATATGTCTTTCTTGGTCAAGAGACAAACAATGTCAGAATAATATGGGATGAACTGTCAGTAAAAGTTGACAAACCCCAGGAAGGAGTGTATATCCCAAACTTTCTGTGGGGCAGGCCAGTTAGCAATTTCCTTGAGTTTAGTGGGATTCATGGCAATCTGTCTGGGTCAGATGACCATTTCAAGGCAGTTTACTTCTGATACTCCAAACTTGTACTTCTTTAATCAAAGGTAAAGATCCAGTTCTTTTATTCTTTGGAGAACTTGTTTGATCTGTTCCTCATGAATGGTCTTATCTGGAGAGAAGATCAGGAGATCGTCCATGTAAATGACTAACCATCCCTCCACAATTACACTGAGCAACAAAACCGTTGCAATATTAGCTATAGTTGTAAAGATTAGTTAATATCTCATGGTACATTGATGCTAGACCCTCAAACCTAGGTATTATTAGAAAGCCATGATAAATGGCTTTCCAAACATATATACATTGCTTATGTAATTCTTTCTAGGTAATGAAATATTCAACAATTGATAACAGGTACTCATTACAATAGTTTTGTTGCTGATTTAATAAAGTATCAAATTAATATCTTCTGTCATATTATTACATAATCAATTGGTCATGTGATGTACAACCAGTTCAACAAGGTACAAACAAACCATAACACTGCTCTTTTTCCAAGTCCATCATCATGAAACCACTATCTATTGACCAAACCAACCAAATTATTACTCTCTTGGATTTGAGTCAATTCACTTGTTAGATCTCTGTTGCTACTGGCCTAAACCACTCTACTGTCAGTAGAGTTAGGTCTAAACTTTGTCCTGACCTTGTCAAGTCCACTGGTGGTTATCCTTCCATTATAACTTCTACTAATATGCGCCATGCCATTTGTCTTATTGGAACTGGCAAGGCTGAAAATGCTGTCCAGGTGACCACTACTCTTCAGGATATCAAGAACCAGTCCATATCTCCACAAACCATCCACTGTCACCTGAAGAAAGCTGGTATGAAGGCTATGGTAAAGAAAAAATGCCCTCTTCTTATTAAATATTATAAGAGAGCAAGAATGAGCTTTGCTCCTAGCCATAGGAACTGGACTGTGGAGGACTGGAAGAGAGTTATATGGTCAGATGAGATCAAAATTAATCGAATTGGGTCAGATGGCAAGAAGTGAGCATGGAAAAAAGCAGGAGAGGGCCTAAGTGACAGATTGGTAAGAAAAACAGTAAAGTATGGAGGAGAATCTTTGATAATGTGGGGCTGTATGACTTGGGAGGGTGTTGGGCTGGCTTGCAAGATTAATGGTAAGATGGATCCTAATCTTTACATACAGATTCTGAAGGATAAGCTTCATCAAACATTGAAGTTTTATGAAAAAACTCTAGAGGACATTATTTTCCAGCAGGATAATGACCCCAAACACACCAGGAGGAGGGCCAAGGAGTGGTTTGTTGAGCATGGATATGAAGTAATGGTATGGCCTGCCCAATCTCCAGACCTTAACCCCATAGAATATCTGTGGTTTCTGTTTAAAAGAAGACTAGTAGAGTATCCAGAGCCACTAAAGGGAATTATAGAACTTTGGGAGTGTGTGCAGGTAGAGTGGGAGAAGATTGGAGTGGAGGAGTATCAGAAGTTGATTGAAAGTATGCCTAGAAGGGTTGAAGAGGTGATTAAGGCAAATGGAGAATATACCTCCTACTAGTCTCTAATAGCTTATATTCAGCAACAAAACTATTACAATGAGTAGCTGTCATCAATTGTTGAATATTTTGTTACTGAGAAATAATTACATAAGCAATGTATATATGTTTGGAAAGCCCTTTATCATGGCTTTCTAATAATACCTAGATTTGAGGGTCTAGCATCAATGTACCATGAGATATCAACCAATCTTTACAACTATAGCTAACATTACAATGGTTTTGTTGCTTAGTGTATGTCTCAAAAGGAGTCATTCATAAAGCATTGGAAAATAGAAGATGAATTTGCAAGGCCAAAGAACATAACTGTTGGTTCAAAGAGTTCCTTGTGGGTAATAAAGGCAGCCTTCCACTGATCTCCATCTCAGATTCAAATATTATTGTACTCCTATCATATATTGAATTTGGTGAAGACCTTAGCATCTTTTAGTTTGTCCACCAGATCAGAGATAATGGGAAGAGGGTAGCCATCTTGTATTGTGTGTTCATTCAGGTAGTAGTAGTCCTGGCAGGGTCAAAGTTTTCCATCCCTTTTCTTAATAAAAAAGAATGGAATGCCTGGAGAGAGGAGAAGGGTTAGATTTTTCCTGCTCTAAGATTCTTTTCAATGAAGTCCTCTGCTGCTTGCTTTTCATCTGGGGATAAAGGATAGATTTTACTAATCTTGGGGATACAGGACTCCTTTAGATTAATGGGGTAATCATAGAGTCTGAATGAGGAAACATAGTTGGTAGACTTCTTCTGAAAAATCAAGGCAAACTCAGAATACTTAGAGGATAGGGTCACCTGTTACTTAGTAGAGTGCTAAGCCAGTTTGGTAAAGATGGTTGTCTTTTGTATAATATTTAGGAGGCCAGGGGTTGTGAGGACAGTTTAAAAGAAGCGAGAGATAGATTTCTGAATGTGATTGAGAAAGTAGGAACAATATGCTTTTTTAGTGAATGCTTAGGGAATCTCATGCCCAAGGTAGACTATGGTATGTCCTTGGGGAGAGCATGGATATGAGCTAAGTGATAGAGTTTCTATCCTTACTGTTTGCACAAGTCAATTGTCAAAGAGATATTCATAGTAGAGGGAGGTAGATTGGTCTAGTGATTTAGAGATAGAGACAACCCTCTTTTTCCAGTCAATCTTAGGGTTTGTTTTCTGAAACCAGGAAATTCCTAAGAGAATATTCTCTTGTCCCAGATGCATAATATGGAAGGTCATTTTTTGAATGACAGAAGTGATTTTAATATACAGATGGGAAACATGTTTAACTTCCCCTTTTTTGTTGACAGTGTGATTAGCATTTCTGACAGTAAGGAGTTTGGGGAGTCAAGTTAGAGGAAGACAGTATTTCTTCACAAAATCCCAGTCAAGGCAGGAGATATCTGCCCCACTATCAAGCAAGGCAGAAGTGGAGATGACTTTTAGAGCATTTGAAGGAATGATGACTTGAATAGCAATAGTCAAAGCATTCTTTTCATTTGAGGCTACAGTTATAGAAGAGCAGGAAAGAGAGAAGGGAGGTTTCTGAATTAAAGAAGGCCTCCTAGTCAAAAATCCTCCTCAGCAAGGGAGGCAAGGTGAGCTACTAATCCTTTGTTATCTTCATTGTCTTCTCCATCTATTAGAGCAGATATCTTTTCTTCCTTTTCTTGCCCTACCTCTTTTACCTTTTTTTTTGACAGTTTTGTCAAGAGTCTTCTTTACCAGCCCATGGTTAGGGTAGTCCCTGGCTAGGCCAGGCTTTCTGCAGGTAAAACAAAGTCCTTTCTTCATATAGAAAGATGGTTAACATCCATAGCATTGAAATCTTTTTCATTCATAGTGGGGGTTTGATAGGGATGAGTGAAGATAGAGAAGGAGTGATTATTTAAAGAGAATTTGTTCAGGTGGTTGAACTAAGCTTGGAAGAACTCTACCTTTTGGTACCAAGCATTAATCTTGTTAGGGACAGTGTCCAAAGAGTAGATTTGTTTAGTGAGTTGGAGGGAGAGTCCTTTGGTAAAGAAATAGATGGTGACAGTATTATTAGCAATTTTGCCGGTGTGCAATGCTATCTTGGACTCATTGATATAGTTCAAGACCTTCCTTCCTTTCTATCTGAGTTTCTCCAGAGTATCCAGCTCCTTCACTTTCTAATCAGTAGATTGAAAGAACTTTTTCAGTTCTTTTACAAACTTAGCAAACAAGGGCCATTTAGAGTTATCTAGTGTATCTCGGATGAAAGAGGAGCTCCAGGAGAGGGCAGAGCCCTTCCTCATGAAGGAGAGAGTGAAGGCCACTTGCTTTTTATCAGAGTCATAAATAATCTCATTGACAGCAAGGTAAGGTTAAACAGATTGGATCCAGGAGAGGAAGGTCTTTTCTGCTCTGTCATATTCTTCAGTGAGTCCAAGATGAAGTTCTTTTTGGGTAGTGGTTGTTATGGGAGCAGATGGAGACAGTACTATAGGGATAAAGGGATGTGCTAGGGGAGGGGGTTTCTTTTGAGAGGTGAAGAGCAAGAAGGGGTTCTGGAAGGGGTTCATCCAAGGATGGGCCAGAGTTCTTGATTCAAAGAGAAGCAACTAGACAGTGCTCAGTTCAATAAAAAGATAAGCTTAGTTTTTTGTTACACTTTCAGCTGGATAGGTCTAAGCACAGACTTGGACTGAGAGCTTCAGGTCAAGATAGGAGGGTTCTAGAATGCCCTTTCTAGGAGTGAGTCAAGGAAGCTAGAGTTTCAGTTTGAAAGATGTCTATTTCAAGTAGACTAAGCTTGGAGTTACATGAGAGCATTACTTAGTTTATATATCTTCTACAGGAGAACAAGACAGAGAGAAACCATGGAGATGTAGCTGTGCAAAACAGGATCAAGATATTGAAGAATAGAACAATGAAACAGAGGCTGAGAACACAGGATGTGATGGTAGTAAGGGAAAACATTATGATGGTAAAAGATATGGAGGATATGGGCCATCAGTGTGAAAATTAGTATCCTGGAAATAAGGAACAACATTAGAAAGCAGATAAGTGGGGATGGCCATGAATGGGGGGTAGAGGACATAGAGTCCAATAGAAAGAGAGAACAAAAATAGGTAAGCCAATGAAAAGGAATCATAATAGAAACTACCTAATAAGACAAGTCTGGAAATGGGGTTCTGGTATACTCTAATGGAGTTTCTACAATGAACTCCCTGACTATATCAAGAATAAGTTATTTCACCAAGGCAAGCTTTATGATCTCCACAACCTTCATGCTCTTGCCTAGTAAATTAATCATCACTACTAGGAGTGCAAGGAAAAAGTTAATCAGGCAAACAAAGTATCTGTTTTCAGCTCTGGGAACCACTCCAGGGGGAATTTCTCCACCTTCACTACCACTACAAACTCCTCCACTTTCAAGAGCTCCAACTTCAAGGACATCAAGTCTAGTAGTCACTCTAACATCAGCAAACCAGCTGTTCAGGTTAGCTAAGGCTCTAGCTTCTCAGAAGATTAAGCTAAACCTCAGTATAGTACAGTATAGCCTAGATCACCATAGACTATTACATTTTACTTATTGTTGGCATCAGCTAACTTTCAGCCTCATTTTCTGTGTGAATTAGCCAAGTTCTTAGCTGCCAGTGGGCATGGCATCACCTGAGTCTGATTCTCATAATCATGGTGCTAGCTAGTTATGATTCATTGCTTACATTGTAGAAGCTGACTACTTCTTACATTTGCAGAAGCTGTTTCTAGATCCCTACAATATTCTCTATTGTCCTTCAAGATATCCCTCTATGCTTCATGTCTATCTGCTTGTGATCTTAGTCTAGTTGGTCTACCAGTTCAATCCAGTTAATTTAGTTTTTAGTCTGGTTTTTCTGCTATTTCTTATTTATCTTTGTCTCTTCTACTCATATAAGCTTATGGAATGTTGCTAGAACTAACTTGCCTTCATTTACACCACTTTGTCTATCACAATTTCACTATTTCTTCTAGCTTACATCTCAGCTCACTTGATCTCCTGGACACAACCTAGACTATTACATTTATTCTGATTAGATTATATCTTATTTCATCTCCTTATTACCATTGACAGCAGCACACTTGTGCTATCTAGTTTATTTACATCAGTGCCTAAGTTATAGAATATGCCCAGACTATAAAGTCTTATACTTAGGATACTGAATATTAGCTAAGTTTGATTAGTTTTTGTCCCACCATTTAACACTCTCTGTTTGGCTCTATTGTGTAGTTATTGAGGTGCTCAGTTTACCATCACCATCTTTACTCATCATCAACCTTATCTTTTACTATCTACTTTGTATCCAGTATTTTATCTGATTTTCCTACACTCTGAATACCCTCTATCCAGTCTTTTCATACTCCATACTCTCTTCAATCTGGTTTCTCACACTCTGGATATTCTCCAATCTGTAACTGGTTACTCTGGTCCATCTTCTTTTTGAGTCTAGAACCAACTGAACTCATCCACTCATTGAAGGTCTATTATAGCTATTCTTGCTAGAAACCCCTTGGGTCAAGTCATACTTGTACCCACACCACCACTACTTATCTATATTATAGTGGATGCCTGGGCTGTCAAAAATAAGGTGTGAGTTTTTAATCCAACTCACTAAAGGCATACTCACTGTACACAAAAAGTTACAGCTATTGGGATAATTAGTGGATCTGAAGGTCATATCATCTTATGAGTCTTGCCAGCTATGGGATGGTGATTTGGACAGGCAGCTGCCAGTAAAGTAAGCTAACTAGATGAATTATATTCTCATAAAAGCAGGCTAGCATATTGAATAGTAGGGCAAGATAAAAGGTTTCAGGTTTGTTGGACTCTTTGATATAACAACTACCCTTGAACAACATGGAAAGAGTATCAACATGTAAAATTGGTGGGGATGTGAAAAAGAGAGAGGGCAGTAGACTTGCTGGCTTACAAGTCATGGTGGTTTGAGCTGCCCTAAGATTTAGGTGATGCATATTATGTGTGATAAGTGTGTATACATATACTTGTTGCTAAAACTTACTTCAAGTTCTATAGTAATCCTTTATCATACCTCATGCAAAAAGTTTCCATAGACAACCAAAAACAATAAGCTACTCTTGCTGTGGCAAGAAGTTCTGTACAGAGACAATTACTCTCCAGCATCTGAATCAATCAAATAGTGCTTGCTATAGAAGGTCTTTATTTGGCAATTATAGCAATTTTAATAACTCTGAAGTCAATGTAGAAAGCACCATAGTGGACTTTCATAACATGAACCTTTATGAGTTAGCCCTGTATCTATTTGAAAACCTACCTTATGCTATGTGATATTGATAATCTTCTGAACTTGATGAAGATATTGAGATAAATAAGTAGCATTTATATATTTACACTAATCTGGGTCTGACACTGTCATCATGTTCAGCAACTCCAGTCACATCTGATGCCCCACAACATATACCATGTAAGTGCACACTGTAGCTTCCTGGACTTTCTTAACAGAATTCACAGATGCCAGCAATAGCCCCTCATTTCAGATAAATATTAAATTGAAAGAGAACTACCATAGATCTGTTACTCAAGAATAATATTTCAGTGACTTGTATGGTGCTGGAGAAGAAGCAAACCCAAGTGTTCTTGGAGTTTCTGTATCCAGACAAGTATCTATTCTTGGACTCAAGGTCACTTAAACAACTGGAAAAATGCATCATATAACACATACTTAATGTTTTTAAGCAACAAAATTGGTACAGTCCCTTGAACAATGGCTAGAGGAGGTGGCAACCATGTTCTGGTTGTCCCTCACTTTACCTCAAAGCCATCAACAACTGTGAACTTGCCCTGGAAGAGTTCCTAAACAATGTTTTTGATGTCATTCATAAGAAGTTTAAAATAAATTTCTTGTGAGTTATATTACCTGGAAGATGGTCAAATAGAGCACATGAATCAAATGTTGGAACAGTATTTCCATATCTACTGCAACTACCAACAGGACAACTGATCAGAACTTCTACCCCTAACAGAGTTTGCCTACAACAATGCTCTGAACATAACCACCACTGGTGTCTCTTTATTCTTTATCAACAAGGGGTATCATCCAAACATTACCATTTACCCAGAGCAAGACCTTATCTCTAATTGAGCATGAGAATACTCTATAGATCTTAACACCCTCTGCCAATACCTTCATGAAGAAATTACCACTGCCCAAAACTGCAGATGCTAAAGAACTTCAGCTTCAAGCTTCAAAATTAATGACCAGGTTTTTATCAAAGCTAAGTACTTCCAGTCTACACATCCATTCAAGAAGCTTTTAGAGAAAAACTTGGGACTATATCCTATCATTGCTCAAGTAGGCATGTACTTCTTTATACTCCAACTTCCTAACTTCATAAAGTCTGGTCTTTTATATGCCACAATTGGAACTCATTATCACTAATATAATTCTGAACTGGACTCAATCTCTGCCACCTCTGATAGAGGTGGAGGGAGAACTTGAATATGAGATCACAAAAATCCTAGATTCAAAGATCAACTACAAATAATAGAGGTATAAACTCCTATACTTAGTCTGCTAGTCTGAGTATGAAGGAACTAATGAAAAATCTTTTGGGTACTAGCCAGGGAGCTTGAACACACCTCAAAACTCATTCAGGATTTTCACTCACAATATCCAGGCAAGCCTGGTCCACATTTTACTTAAGTTGCTTCAACTTGACTTTATTCAATCAAGACCAAAGAAACTAGACTTGATACTATATTCACCAAACTCCTTAGGCACCGTAACCTTGAGTCTCTAAGTTCTGATGACCTGCATTAAAATGAAATTGTACTGAGTTAGATCAGACATTTCATCAAATTATGCTTATTCTATTCTATCCATTTCCTATTTCCATTCCTCAACTTCTATTTATCCAGTTATTTGATACTTCTATTCTCAAGAAAGCTTACTCTATGGACTAGCTACCCTTAATCTTTTAAATGTCCTACCCTCCAACTTCTTGAGATATAGATTTATCCTTTCACTACATTTTTACTACCAAGATTAATAACCTTTGATAAGTTTTTCCTTATATCTTAGAACATTGTAGATGTACAGCCACCCAACTCCTATAGAGGCATCACATGACCAAGATCTTCTACCATGTGATTTGCTTACTCATGCACAGTCCTCTGAGAAGGTACTGTAATCCAATTCAGATGATCATAGCCTTATTGCTATATAATACTTGTACCCTTTTAGGAACTAGTGGATGGCAATGGTATCTTTTTCAAACTAGGAAGCATAGCCCCAATGACTTCTCTACATAGTCTGCAAGAGTCACAAAGAGTCAATCTGACTAGGAGGAATTTCAAATGGAGAGTTTCAAGGGAATGATAAGCTATAGCATAGCCCTCTGTACTATAGTATATCAGACCATTAATATAGCAGGGAACAAAGAGCCTCAAATAGACCCCAGAGAGCCTCAATAACTTCTCACTTGGCCTTTAAAAGTCCCACATGAGCCCCAACCTTCAAAAGCCACAAGAGCTCAATATAACTAACAGAGTCCACCCAATTAAGGATTCAAGAGATACCCTTTTGAATCTGCCCCTTTTAGACCACCCCTTTTCCATACCTAGGAGATATCCCCATAGTAATCCAAATCTCTAGTATCTCATCCACTCATTTTCCTTTCAATCAACCTATTCCATATTCATTTGCCCCATAGACTTGTTGTCTAGGCAAAATCCCTTCATAAGCTTCCACCAAGCTTACTACTACCTATCTTACTATTTCCATAGCCCACTACTAGTCTATATAGACTACACTTTACCTCATTACTTGCTACAAGTAATTTCAGCTATCTTTATAGTCACTTTCTCTGCTAGTTAAAAGCCAACTGATTATCTTAAATACTCTTATTTAAAGATTGAAAAACAACTAGGCATCTGATTGACTAAGTTTCCTACTTACTCAGAAGGAGACACACTCTTGGAATACCATCTGTTTAATCTAGAAGATAGAGTTGCTCCATCTCTAGCTTATCATTATATTGGCCCTAGAGGATTTACCCACAGCAAAGCCTAGTAGTTCACTGGATATTTCCTGAACAATGGATATTAGCACTCTGTTGGCTCTATGTGACTCTTATCTCAGGTAACTAAGAACATAATACCTCCACATTTGCTTTTCATATCCTTACTTTTTCTTACTATCACATTACTAAAGCAATGCAAGCCCCAGCTACATGCTTTCACTATTTCAATCAAAATGGTATATTTACCTATGCTTGTTGTGTCAATGCCAACTCTGCCTCTGCTCTAGGTTTTGAAACCCAATCACCCCCTCACTATAATACACTTGTGGCCATCTATGTTCCTAGCCAAGCATCATCTATCATAGTTGGCCAGGCTACTAGAATTATTACATATTTGAAGAATTGCCTAGATATTCATATCATACCATTTCAAACCAATTCACCTTTGTCTATCACCACATTTATCCTACATATACCAATCCTCTGATACTATTTACTCTTCTACCTTTTTCTTTATCACAGATACTATATGCAGCACCACTATCCACCATCTGGCCTATTTGAGCTTGATAACTGCAACCCTACTTATTTCATAAAGATATCTTGTAACACAATACCATCTTCACTTAACCACCACCTCCTAACTTTACTTCTCTAATCCATATCTCCATTTTACTTTAAGAAGTGAATACTAGAACAGCCAACTCTATTGTTAATCCATGCAGAATTAAAGAATATATTGACTCTGCCCATGTACTCAAGAGATTCTACCTCAAAGGTCCACTACTTTCAATCTCCATCCTATTTTAAATGAGTTGCTCTGATTCAACTTTATTCAACCAAGGAAAGAATACAAAAAAAAAAACTATACTAGATCCTCACTTCCTTCAGCTTCCTCTGTTTCCTCTGTTTCCTCTGTGTCTATCTCCCTGTCCTCCTTCATTACTTTCTCCAACACTACCCCCTCTATTTCTGTTGTCTTTTTCTTCATTCCCTCTGGATCCATTTCCATGTTCATATTCTCCATTACCATCACCTTGTCTGCTATTTTCTACAATACCCTTTTTTCTGCCCTCTTTATCACCCCCAACATCTGGAGAAGGATCTTATTTAGCCTTTTCAAATGGCTATTTTGCTTCTTAAAGACCAAGTTCCAGTATCATTTGGCATGCTAGATCTTGTTGAGGACCTTGACAAGCTCATCAATATATGGTTTCAACTCCAGGATGTTCTCACAGCATTGGCTTGGACCAGCCTTCATGTTCTCCACCTATGCCTTCTTCTTTGGTCTTCTCGCCTCCCCCATTGAACCCTGCTTTTATTTTCACTGCTTTAGCTTCTTATTCTTATTCTTATTCTTATTCTTATTCTTATTCTCTATTATCACGATCTTCTTTTTCTTTTTCTTCCACTTTGACTTCTCCGTTCCCAGATACTTACACTTTGCTTTTGCCTCCTGGCATTCAAGGCAGAACTTGAACTTATCAGTTTCTTACTCACAAGCAAGTCTGCAGCAGTTGCAGTAGATGCATTGCATCTCTGCTATCTTTACTCTGGCCTTGCCCTTTCCCTTGAACTACTGCAACACTGCAACTTCCATGGCCTGCAACCCATTAGCTCTGGTTAGTAGCAATATCAAGGGGATTCACCCACTGTTTAGTGACTGCTTCCTCTATTCTTTATTTTTTCATTACCATTTCCTCCCTCTGTTGCTTCTCCACTTTCATATCACACTGTGCTTGCACTTCTGTCTCTTAATATATCTTCTCTTCCTTAGCCTTTCAATATGCCTCTTCTTCAGCCCTTCAATACACCTCCTCTTTAGTCTTATGACATGTGGCCTATTTCTCCTTCTTCACTTTGATTTGGTGGTGAAATGTATTTAAGGTTGACTATGGAAGGGATGTTGGACTTTATACCCCGGGCCCAATTTGGACTCCATATTGTTCTTAGCTAAAAAAGCCTTTAGATATTTAGGCCTAAGAGGAAAATACTATCATATGGCAATTTTCACAAGTACAACTCTGATTTTCCACTCTTCAACTCTACTATATCTTCAGATTTATCTCTTCATTATCTTATCTTCTGACCTCCAGACATATTTAAACTTTCTCTTATATTTATCCTTATTCTTAACATTATTTATACTAGCCGTACTTCTTAGATACCTTTATCCATTGCCTTACTGCAGATATGGAGCATAGCTCTAGTACTTCTAGTATCTGAAACCCTATCTCACTCATTCTCTCCATTCTATTTACAAATCAAATACAACTTCATAGTATATAACTCCTATAATCTTTACTGTATATTTCTCAGTTCAAATATTAACTTAGTTTCCTCCATCCTACTCTGCCCTCAAGTCTCTTAACTCATTCTGATCCCCTTGACCCTCTAATCTACAAGAATCACAAGTACAAGAGTATGATATATAAGTTCTATATCAACAGTTTTTACCAACTCTATTCAACTCTGATAGTAATATTCTCAGATCTATAATTGAAATATCCCAAAGAAACCAGACTTAAAATTTTCATCCATTATTAATATTTATTGATATAATATACTAATATTCTATTTTAGCTTGATATTGATTTTTTTTTATAGCTCAATTATGTATCTTTATCTTGATTATCCATGATCATAACATATCCAAATATCATATCCAATCACTTTACAATGTGAATAAATGCAATAGAGGTCAATAGTCTATTTAATTCTTCTTATATTATTTTTATACATATTGTTATATTGTGATTTTTACAAATGTACCTCTACTTTTCCATTCTTTAACTTTGTCATACCTCTAGACTTATCTCTTTGTTATCTTATCTTCTGATTCTCAGGGATATCCACACTTTCTTTTATATTTACCCTTGTTCTCTACATTACATCTTATCTTCATTTGTACTAGTTTTGCTTCTTAAATACCTCCATATATTATCTTACTGTGAATATGGAGCATAGTTCCAATACTCCTAGTATCCAGAACTCCATCTTACTCAGTCTCTCCATTTCTATGGCTATGCTCTATCTTACTTACAAATCTGATGCAACTCTATAGTATATAACTCCTATAATCTTAGCTGTACCTTCTTTAGTTCAAATATCAATTTATTTTCCTCTGTTCTACTCTGTCCTCAAGCCTCTTAACTCACTCTGATCTCTTTGATTCTCTAACCCACAAGAACTACAAGTATAAGGATGTGACACATAAGTCCTACACCAAGAGTTCTCACCAACTCCACTCAGCTCCAGTAGTAATACCCTTGGACCTATAACCAGAATAGCTTAGAGGAACCAGATTTAATAGTATATTTGAACTCCCACTTGTACTCACTCCCCTTATCCTAGACGTTGTACACCATCATACATCATGAATAACTGGAATCAGTATTTGGTTCCAACCACACTATCTTCAGAAACTTCCATAATCTCACCATGCAAAGAGAACTAGATCTGTCCATCTTCTTTATATCTTGTCATCACATCCAGCCTTATAATCCTTTGCCTCTCCCCTAACTCTATTACCCGAATCTAGCACTCCAGTGAAGAACAACCCAACAAGAAAGAACAGATTGACCTGATCCCTAAAGGTTATAACAACCATGGGCCTTTCTCTAATTTATCTGATTCTTTCTCCAAGTCCAATTCAGAAGAACTACCACACAAATCTTCTAACAATAACAATGACAACCCTGACAGTGATGTCCCATTAGGCTTCAAGCCTTTTAACCAACTTGTGGATGCCATCTGAGACATGACCCAGCAGGTACTCTATCATAAATCCTTCAATTCCACCAAAACCAAAGTTCAGAAACCAGATCTGTTCAATGGACTGGATTCCAAAAAGCTCTGCCTCTTTGCAATTCAGTGTGAACTGAATTTCCAAGCAAACTCCAAGATCTTCTGTCAAGAATGGTCTAAGATCACTTGCACTCAGTCATATCTAAATGGCATAGTTCTAGAATATTTTGAACTGGATCTACTTGGAGTAAGACTTCTGCATCTCCATTTACTTTGAATGGACAGCTGAAAGGTGTTTCTCTTTGAGCTTCAATCAAATTTTGGACCTTACAACCCTGTCACAGATGCAGAGGCTCAGCTAGAGCATCTCTACATGAAGGAGAATCAGTAGATCTCCAATTACATAATCCACTAGAACTACCTAGCGAGCCAAGTCTGGGAATGGGATTCTGGCATACTACAATGGAGCTTCTATAACAGACTCTCTGGCCCTGTGATCTTCACAACCTCCACATGCTCACTCAGCAAGTTGATTATCACTACTGGAAGCACAAGGAAGAAGTTAATTGGGCAAACAAAATATCTGGTTTCAACTCTGGGAATCACTTCAAAAACAACTCCTCCACATCCTTCAAGAATGACAAGTCCAAAAGCTCTGACTCAAAGGATACCAAGTCTGATAGTCACTCAAACTCTAGAACCTCTGCAACATCCAAGCCTGACCTTTCATCAAAATTGGGTAAAGATAGAAATCTCACAGTGGCCAAGCACAAATACTCCTTTGACAACAAGCTCTGCATGTTTTGTGGGCAAGCTGGGCATATAGTGACTTCAAAAACTCTTTTAATGTCTAACCTCAATATAGGGTATGAAGCACCCTGCAATCATCTGTGGGAATTTCGCTTAGATGATCTGAGACTAAAAATAGTACTCACTCTTAGCTACAAATCGGTCTCTTGGTCATGTGATTTGACTTAGTTGCTGTGGAGATATGTCTATTTTGAAACAACAACACCATTGAAAGAGTTTATTCACTTTTGAAATAAGTAGAATATGAGTACTTGGTATAGCCACTTTTGGCCTTAATCACAGCTTCAATCCTCCTAGGCATGCTCTCAATCAACTTCTGACACTCTTTAGCTAGTATCTCCTCCCACACTCTTTGAACCCTTTCCCACAACTCCAATATTTCTTTAAAAGGATATTCATGCTTTTCAAGCCTCCTCTTCAAATATATTCCCAAAGATATTCAAGGGGATTGAGGTTAGGAGATTGTGCAGGCCAGACCATAGTTTGGAAATCCTGCTTCTCTAGCCACTCCTTGACCTTTTTACAGGTATGTTTGAGGTCATTATCCTGCTAAAAGATAGTATTAGAAGAATTAAAACCATAAAACTCCATGGTTTTCTAGAGCTTATCCTTCAAAATTTAAAGGTAAAGGTTACCATTCATCCTACCATTAATCTTGGTAGCATAGCCAATTCCATCCCAAGTCATATAACCCCACATCATGAGAGAACCTTCTTCAAATTTAAAAGTCCCTTGGACCAATCTATTACTAAGCCCCTTACCCTGCTTTCTCCACATCCAACTGATCCTAGGTGATTAATTTTGGTCTTATCAGACCATATTACTTGCTTCCAATCCTCTATGATCCAGTCTTTATAAGCATATGTAAAATTCAAACAAGTCTTGCAATATTTGACAGAAAGAATAGAACATTTGGACTTGACCACAGCTTTCATGCCAGCCTTTTTCAAGTGTTGGTGGACTGTGTTGATAGAGAGGGGTTGGTTAATGATGTTGGTGAGGGCTTTGGTCACCTGAATAGCAGTTTCAGCCTTGCCAGAGGAGATAAGATGTTGAGCATAATGAATGTTGGTAGAAGAAAGCTTGGAGAAATGACCTCCAAGAGACTTTGGCAGGCCAGAACAATATTTAAAGTGAAGTCCAGATATGGTAGAGTGGCTGGCACCAGTTTTCCTGGCAATATCTTCACCAGACTAGCCAGCATTAAGCATAGAAAGAATAATACTCTGTTGAGTCAAAAAAAGAGATCTAACCATGGTGGTGGTTGAAAGTCAAGAAGTGTGGGAATATTTTTAAACTCAGACACAATGTTTATGTGTGTATCTTTATTTGTAGTGCTAAATATAGCCAGTTCCCATTTACCATGTTATGATCCTAGCCTTTAATCCAAAAGTGAATAAACTTTTTCAGTGGTGTTGTTGTTTTAAAATAGGCATATCTCCACAGCCACTAAGCCAAATCACATAACCAAGAGACTGATTTGTAGCTAAGAGTAAGTACTATTTTTAGTCTCAGATCATATAAGCGAAATTCCCACAGGTGATTGCAGGGTGCTTTACACCCTGTGTTGAGATTAGATATTGAAAGGTTTTTTGGAGTCACTGTATGACTAAGAACTGCTCCAAGTTGTCCTTCAAGGCAGGCAAGGCCCAGGTCTCCAAAACTGTAAATTTGAAAGATAAACTAGAGGCCTCTAGCACAAAGGTGGAAAAATAGTTAGCAACCTCAATAACTCCACACAGAATCAAGGTTGCATTCACTCTTTCTAATCCTCACTCCCTTATGCCCTTTATCTTCATTCTCTTATATAACATCTTGTTCTTTTTTACACTTGTAGACTCTGGCTCTTCCAATTATTTGATAGAAACTTCCTTTATTAATGATTATGAACTTTTAACCTACTCTGTACCTCCACTCCTACTCTGTTTGTTTTACAGAACTTCCAACTCCACCATCACTCAATTCATTGACCTCTCCATCTGCTTTGAAAATGATGATATCACTTCAATGATATTTTACGTCACTTTACTAGATGGCTCCTGTTTTCTTGTGCTAGGACACAACTGGCTTACCCACTACAATCTGTTGATTGATTGGGTTTCAAGCAGTATATTGTGCTGCTTATCTGGGCAGGCTTTGCCAGCAACTCCAAGCTTATCCCTATAGCCTTTGGACTCATCTCCTCCAGCTGATCCAACTTCCTCTGATTTACCATGTTTCTCTGATTATATAGCTCTGTCCATCATGATAATTAGCACCCCTACATTTGCACTGGCTTGTTGTCTTAAGGGCTTTATGCAATTCAGCCTGCAACTCCAGAATTAGAAAAGTAACCTCTATGCCTTCTTCTCTGTACCTGAGTTAGTTGATCTCTCTATAGTCCCCAAGAACTACCATGACTTTGCAGATGTATTCAGCAAGAGCAAGACATCCAAGCTTGCTTTATACCATGAATATGACCTTAAAATTAACTTAGAAGAAGACATCTTTTCTTCATTAGATACTACCTATTCTCTTTCCACCTCTGAGCTTGAGTTTCTCCAAATATTTCTCAATGAATACCTAGCCAATGGCTTCATCCATCTCTCCTCCTCCACCTGTTACAGCTGTCAAACTCTTTTCACAGTACTAGACACACTTAGCCATTTTCAATGACTCTAGATAAGTCATCCATCATCATTACAACACTTGTGACTCAGGACAGTCACCATGACACAGCCATGATCATGTGACTTATCCCTGGAAGGATATATGAGATCTTACGATTCACATGACTCATCACCCTTATCTATTGATTCCTGTCATGCTTCTCTTCTTTAATCTCCCACTGCCACAGGGCTATTCTACCATCCTGTGCTATGCTTCTCTTCCATTTAGTATGCCACATGGCTATACCCTCATGACTCACCCCTTATTTATCTTATCTATTAATTTCTGTCTCAGAACTATGTATATCAGAGCTGCCATATGGACAGCCTTCCATTTCATATTTCTTAACTTCACTGCCTTCATCATGACTTACAGTAACTTGCCTGATGAACACTACTATTTACTCCTTATAATATATAATATGTACAAATAGAACCACAAATATACAAACCCCTAGATAGTATATAAACCCCCAGAGCCTGACTGGAGCCTCCAGTCTGGTTCTCTTGTTCTTCTCCTTCAATAGAGGGACACTAGACTTAAAACTCTTTCCTTTTCTTTTTATGACCAAGGTAGACTGCTGGTCGTTTCTTTTGGAACACTCCTTCACTGAAGTCATTATATTAGAACCAGACTATCTATGGTCCCCTATCTATATAATCCGGTCAACACCATCACCCTCAAGTGTGTCATCCCCACTTTGTACTAAGTAGTTAGCACTAGCTCAACCCAGTGACTAGTGCCCTACACTCTTTACTTCACTCTTGCCCCCCACAGCCACTCTTCGTCAGAAGATCGCTTGAGCTCCATGCCACTCAGTGACTACAAGGTCTTTGTAATACCTCCATTAGTAGAAAGTTTCTGATGGGAGAAGAACCAGCAAGTAGAAGTAGCAAGGCCCTTAAGGCCTTTAGTAAATTCTTCAGCCTCATTCACTAACTCTTTCCTTTAGAGGCTTGAAAAGGTTCTCAGAGGAGGCCTCCCCTTCAAAGTGTTTCACACCCATCTTCCCTCTACTATAAGTCAGGAGAGCACAATAACAGATTTAGAGTATGATCCAAACAACACCAGTGAAGAGTATCTATCACCCCCACCTCAGTGTGCCCACACTTTTCCCCTGGTGTGGAAGGAACTAGAATGCAAGGGATTGCAGAAGACTGGTACCCTTACAAAAGCCTTTAGGGAACAAATCACTTTTGAAAATGAGTGGCCAGAAGTCATAAGGATAAAAAGAGAGGAACAGGAAGAACTGGTGCTAGTGTGGAGAGCACCAAAATACCACCACTATTACAAAGAAATCAGGAGGTCTAGAGGTGATGAATCTGAAGGCTTTAGCAGAATTGAGCTCAGGCCTAAATACTTGCTGAAAAAGCCAAAGTGGTACTGTTAGAAGGAGTAGAACTTGCTTTATTCTTGTCATAGACCCTTTACCACATTTAAAGGAATGCATTAGAACAGAAGCCATATGCCCATTGAATTTTCCAAGACTTTCATGTTCGCTCTTATTGCCCTCTTTGTTCTTTACAAGACCTTTAAAAGGTTGTCCAACTATCCTTGGTCTACTAGTACTGAATCCAAATAAGGATTTTTTGCTTGATGCTAGACGTCGAGAGTACTACCCAACAGCAGGCCATTGATGATTGGGCAGACAAAGTCACAGCAAATGAGCAAACCTAAGGACCTTGCTCATATGCCCTAAACCCAGAAAAACAATATGTTAGAAGAAGAATCAGAAACAGCCTCTGTGCTACCCAAGGAAATGCTTGCTATGTTGAGTGGAGCTGCACTCCACAGGAACCAAGAAGTGGTAGAACTCACTATGCAGCTTATATTCTACCTAGAGCACATACATACATGTGCAAATTGAAAAATAGTTTACTGTGATCAATGCACAGGTGGATGCCCTAACCAGGCTGCAGAGAGACAAGAATACTCTGTAGGATAATTTTAATGAACTCGACCAACAGCTGGCCACTATTTCTCAGACTTCAGGATTGAGCACAGGCCCTGTGCACTCCTTGCAGGAGGTCAAACTAGACAAGACCATTTTAGACCCTGGCAAGTTCAGTGGAACGTGAGGCCATGTCTTTGAAGAATGGTGGACATGTGTACTAATCTGGTGGCAGGCAAACCCAACTGCATTGATAGGCTCTAATGGGGTGCGAGCAGTACTGACCAGAATGAAAGGAGAAGAGGCAGAAACCTTTACCCAGTCTTAATTAATGAGAATGGTAAAAAAAGAGCTTCTGAGCTGGGACACATTCAAGGCTCTCATTACTGCCCAATTCTGGTCCTCCAATGAGCAGGAGTGGAATCAGAAGGCCATATAGTTTCTCTGCCAAGGCACAGGGTCACTAAAGAGCTTCCTCACTAGGTTTGAAACCTATAAGGTCCTGGCTGGCTACAAGGAAGTCCAATTGGTCAAGCTGCTAGAGAAAGACACTGATCCTGACTTAATTGAGAAGATTGTCTTCAAATTGGAACACATTACAAGTTTAAAGAAACTCAAATCTCAGCTCCAAGAGCTAGAAGCCCGAAAACAATTGCTTAGATATATGAAAGCTGGCATTGTCAATAGAGGAGCTCAACAGTCAAGCTGGGTGCCTGCAAGGGACCCCCTATTTAAGATCCATTTTAGTGATTATATTTGCTTCTTGAAGCTTGTCAACAAGCTAAGATATGAGTGGGAGTAAGTAATTGTTTTTTTATTAAGGTAATGGTAATCCTGTACCATTCATTTCCAGCCATCTTTCTTTGGCATGAAAAAAATGTGACTTGTTTGTTCTGATTTTGATGGATGGATATATACCCTTTCTTCAGCTAATCATTAATAAAGGCCAATACTTCCTCCTGTTTCTGTGGAGATAAGTGTATTAATTGTTTCTTTTTATATATAAACCCCTCTTTCAGATCTATTATGTAATCCCATGATTTCCTGATGGAAATCCACTCTAATTCTTACTTGAAGAAAACATCAATGTATTTATGGAACTGTGATGATACCAATTGTTCTGGGATCTGTTTGACCTTGATATCTGCAAGTTTCCCTTTTAATGTGGTATAAATATCATACTAATTTGATTCTAAAAGATTGCAACACTGTTTGGAGCAATGGGTCATTGTGATCTCCCCTGTAGCCCAATTTATAGTAGGATTATGTATTTTAAGCCATTCATATCTGAGAATAAAGGAATTCTTGCCAAGGTTGATGACTTCTGTAGTGATATGCTTGTAATGTTCTTTGAACTTAATAACCAATTCTGCAGCATGGGTAATTCTCCCAGCTGAGTTTGAACTACTGTTTACATTAAATACTAGTATCAGGTTTACATTCCTTCACTATCTCTTATTATTATTGGATATAGTTTCTTTAAACCTGTTGTAGCCCTTTTTATATCCACCTTCATGGAATTTGCAACTCAGAGACTATATTCATGGTTTTAGACATTCTGCCAACCCATGGCCATTTATCTCCTAGCAATTCTAGCACTTGACACCAGTGCACAAGACATCTATATTCATAGCATTTAAATCATGTGTGTGACTCCTACTCACTGGTTAAGCACTTCTGTTAGCAATGCCTGCTTTTATATGTCTAAGCAATTGTTTTTGGACTTCTAGCTCTCAGAGCAGGGCTTTGAGTTCCTCTAAACTCATGACATGGCCCTTTGTCATGACAATCTTCTTGATTAGTTCTGGGTTGGCACCTTTCTCTAGTAGCTTAACCAGTTGACCTTTCTCATAGCTGGCCAGAATCTGATAAGTCTCAAACTTAGTCAGGAAGCTCTCTAGTATCTCTGTGCTTCAGTGGAGGTTTTGTAGGGCCTTTTAGTTTCACTCCTGTTCATTGGAGATCCAGAATTGGGTGGTAATGAAAGTCTTGAATACATCCCCTATGACAAGAAACAAGTATATTCACTTCCTTCTAACAGTACCTCTTTAGCTTCTTTAGTAAGTATCTAGGCTAGAGTTCAATTCCACTAAACCATCTGGCTCACTGCCTCTAGACCTCCTGATTTCTTGAAAACAGCGGTGGTGTTTGGGTACTCTTCATTCTAGCACCAGTTCTTCCTGCTTCTGTTTATTTTAATGACTCCTGGCCACTTGTCTCTGGAAGTAATAGGTCTTTTAAAAACTTTGGTCAGTGTTCCCACTTTCTCTAGCCCTTGTTGGTCTAGTTTCTGTAAGGTCAGAGGAGAAGCATGGTTAACTGCTAGTGGAAATAACAGATATTTACCACCTGTGTAATTGAAGTCATGCTCTAGGTCTAATAATATACTTTCCTGACTTATGGAAGAGAGAAGATGGGCATAAAATAGTTTATAGGGTAGGCCTTCAGTGAGGACCTCTTCTAATCCTTAAAGAAAAGAGTTAGTGGATTTGGTTGAATAATTTACTAAAGAGGCTTTGTAGTCCTCTTGACTTACTCCCTGACTTTGGTTCTGTTCCTACCAGAACCTTTCTACTAGATCTGGTACTACTGATGCCTTGTAATCAGGAAGGGCAATGCCAGTTAACCTGTCATCTGAGGAAGAGCTATGGGGGCAAAGAGTGAGGTAGAGTCCAGGGAACACTAGTCACTAAGTTAAGCTAGATTTGTGCTAATAGTATAGAGTGGGGGAACATACTTGCTATAGTGGCATTAACAAGATTATGTAGGTATGGGGGTCATAGTAGTCCGGCTCTGATATATGTAACAACTTCAATGAAGAAGTGTTTATAAAGAAACAACTGGCAGACCTACCATGGTTGTAAAAGAGAAGAAAAGAAAAGAACAGTTTTAATTCTAGTGCCACTTATTGAAGGAAGAGTACAAGAAAACCAGACTAGGAACTTCAGTTGAGCTCTGGAGGTTTATATATCACTTAGGGGTTTGTATATGTTTGGTTATATTTGTATATATTATATACTATAAGAAGTAAATAGCTGTGTCCATTAGACAAGTCATGATGAATCATGATATGAGGCTATGAGATATGAAATATGAAATAGAAGGCTGTCCATGTGATAGCACTAGTATGCATAGCCTTGTGATAGAGATTAATAGATAAGAGGAATGAGAGGTAAGTTATAAGTGTAATAATTTCAATGAAGGAGTGCAACAGAAAAAACCACCAGCAGACCTATTTGTGGTCATAAAGAGAAGAAAGGAAAAAGAGTTTTAAGTCTAGTGTTCCTTTGTTAAATGAGAAGAACAAGAGAACCAGACCAGGGATTCCAATCAAGCTCTGGGGATTTATATACTACCCAGGGATTTGTACATATATGGTTCTATTTGTACATATTATATATATCATAAGAAGTAAATAGCTATGTCCATTAGACAAGTTATGATACGAGGCTATGAGATAAAAAGTATGAAATAGAAAGCTGTCTATGTGGCAGCACTGGTATGCATAGCCTTGTGATAGAAATTAATAGATAAGAGAAAATGAGGGATAAGTCATAAGAATATAGCTATGTGACATATCAAAGGAAAAGAAGTATAGTATAGAGTGGCAGAGCCCTATGGCAGTGGGAGATTAAAGAAGAGGGACATAACAGGGATCATAAAGGCTGTGGTCATAAGTTATGCAAATCATAGATCTCATTTATCCTTTTGGAGATAAGTCACATGATTGTGGCTGTGTCATGGTGACTATCCAAAGTCACAGATATCATGGCAATAAATAATAACTTATCTAGAGTTGTTGAAATGTGGCTAAGTATATCTAGCACTAGAAAAAAGAGTTTAACAATCATAACAATAAGGATATAGCCATGTAGCATTTCAAATAGAAGAGAAGCATAGCATAGGGTGGTAGAATAGTCCTGTGGCAGTGGAAGATTAAAGAAAAGCATGACAGAGATCATAAAGACTGTGGTTATGAGTCATGTTGAATTATAGATCTCATTTATCCATCTGGGAATAAGTCATATAATCATGGCTGTGTCATGGTAACTGTTCAGAGTGATCATTGTTGTAATAGTGATAATAATAACTCATCTAGAGTTGAAAAATATGGCTAAGTGTACTAGACACTAGTAAAGGGATTTGGCAATCATAACATTGGAGATATACATAGATATCTTGGTTAATAGTTAGATAGATAATGATGAAGGTAATCCAGGGAATAGCTTTCTTGTTGTTGCCATTGAAGTGTTCTGGGTAGTAATGCAAAGTTTGATGGGCTTGGAAGTTATGGTATAAGGAGGTGGAGATTGAAAAGTAGGAATTGTAGTGATATTTGATCATTGAAAGGCTAGAAAGAAATTGGTTCAAATGATAGGAGTAGGTGAAGAAGAAATAGATGCTCTAGGAATGTTCAGAGCATGGGCAAGGGCCTGGGCAAGGGTAGTGATGCTGGTCTATTCAGTGATAAAGAGAAGATATTGGTCAACAGGTAATAACTTAGAGGAAAAGAGTCCAAGTGATTATTGGATTCTTGGTCAAAGAAGTTCTGGTCTGGCTTATTGGAAGAAGTCTAGCACAGATCTTGGAGGTTCTGTGGTTGAGATATAATGACTTACTCAATGGTAGCCTTTCAAGGAGGTCAAGCTAGAGCTTTTGTTATTCTTGGTCTGGGTAGGGATGAGCATAGCCTTTGTAGAAAATTCAAGGATCTGGTGTTCAAGGAAAGTGTTCACTCAATGGTAGAACAAAAACCAATAGAGATCTTAAAGGTTGACTAGAGATTTAAGATAGCATCCACTCAAGTATAGAATAAGCACACACAGAGGATGCTCAGAGAGTGATCAAAGATTCAATTGTTTGAAGAGGATCTCAAAGAATATTCAAGAAGTTTCAATGATATGATATATTTTAAGAGATGGAGATACAAAGGAGCTCTAGCTTAGTGACATAATGTATTTAGTGAAGGTTTATGTACCTAAGCTATGGAAGATCATAGAATGTGAAAGAACAATAGAGAAATATAAGAGCAGGTTAGCCAATAATAAAGCAAATAAAAGGCTATGGAATACTATGGAATATAATAAGCCATTGATAAAAGGAAATAGTGTTCAATTAGATAAATCACAATGATAATCAAGAGAAAAGATGAGCAAGAAAAGAGTAAGTCATAGTGAACTTATATCCACATCATCACACTACTTATTCTTCTTATAATGGTTGTGTCTTTCAATAGCCTTTACTTGTTCCCATTGATTAAGAAAAATGACTACTTTGAAACATCAATTATCAAGAGTGGTGGGAACAGTATCAAGGGTGAGAATTGTCCTCATAAGTTCTGTGAAAATATCAGTAAAGTAGAAGCTAATTAGAATATTCTGATCTGTGACTTCTGCTTGGCTTATATATATGATCTTGAAAAAGGGCATTATACTATGTAATGGAGTGTTCATAGCATTTCTTGAAATTGTTATAGATTATCCTGGTGTTTGAAAGCTACCAAAGGACAGTAGCAATGATATCACTGCTTTCAAAGGTTTTCTTGAACTTTGTCACAAAGTTATCAAAGGTTCCTAGAGTAAGAACAGAGCTGGAGATGCTTTGTTGGTAGAAGGTGTTGGCCCAGGTGAATGCTAATCCCTTGGTCATATATGAAAGAGTAAAGATAATCTTTTTATCAGTCATGTAAATGTCTTTATTAACAGTAAAATAGAAGATTATGGAGATAATTCAGGGAATAGCTTTTGAGTTGTTGTTATCAAAGTATTCAGGGATGGTGATGTGAAGTTCAGTGGGCTTGGACATTATAATATGAGAAAGAGAGGATTAATGGATTGAAATAGTAGGGATATTAGATTGTTGGAAAGCTGGGAAGTAATTGATTTGAATAATAAAGGTAGGAAATGGAGAAATAGGAGCTCTAGGGATATTTAGAGCATGGGCAAGGTTTTGGGCAAGAGTAGTGGTACTGGTCTATTCAGCAACAGAGAGAAGGTATTGGTCAATAGATTCAGAATCAAAGAGTCTGAAATAATTGTCAAATTCTTGATCAAAGAAGTTCTGGTCTAACTTTCTGAAAGCAGTCCAGTGAGGATTCTGGAGGTTCTGTGATTAAGATATGGTAGCTTACTTAATGATAGCCTTTTTGAAGGATTAAGCTAGAGCTTTTGTTATGCTTGGCCTGAATAAGGACAAGTGTAGACTTTGTAGATTGTTCAAGGAGTCAAGGATTCAAGAAAGTATCCACTCAATGATAGAATAAAAATCAATAGAGTTCCTAGGGGTTGGCCAGGGATTCAAGATAAGTGTCTGCTCAAGTGTAGAACAAGGACATGTTGTGGCAACTTCAGTGAAAAAGTGCCAAAAAAGAAACAACCAGCAGATCTACTATGGTTGTAAAGAGAGAGAAGGAAAATGGAGTTTTAAGTCTAGTGCCTCTTATTAAAGAAAAAGTACAAGAGAACCAGACTAGAGACTCCAGTTGGGCTCTGGAGGTTTATATACTATCTAGAGGTTTGTACATATGTGGTTGTATTTGTACATGTTATATACCATAAGAAGTAAATGGCTATGTTCATCAGATAAGTTATAGTAAGTCATGATATGAGGCTATGAGATAAGGAATATGAAATAGAAGACTATCCATGTGGCAGCACTAATATGCATAATCTTGTGATGGAGATGAAAAATAAGAAGAATGAGGGATGAGTCATAAGGGTATAGTTGTGTGGCATATCAAATGAAAAAGAAGCATAATGGGAATGATAAGGCTGTGATTGTGAGTCATGTTGAATCATAGATCTTGTTTATCCATCTGGGGATAAGTCACATGATCATGGCTGTGTCATGGTAACTATCCAGAGTAACTGTTGTTGTAACAGTGATGATGGTGACTCATCTAGAGTCAAAAAATGCAGCTAAGTATACTAGACACTGATAAAGAGATTTGGAAACTGTAACACATATAGAGAGGGCCCAAAGAGCAATCAAAGGTTTAAAAAGAGTTTCAAGGGATGTTCAAAGAGATTTAGTAATATGATATATTTCAAGAAGATGGAAATACAAAGGAGCTCTAGCTTAAGGGTATAGGGTATAAAGTAAGAGTTTATATATTCAAGCTATAAAAGATCATAGAATGTGAAGAAATAAAAATTAGTAAGTATAGAATATCAGAGAACAATAGAGACAGATAAGGGCAGGTAATCAATAATAAAGCAAATGGAATATTAGAAAATGTTATAGAATAGTGATAAGTTATCGATAAAGAGACATGGCATCTAATCAAGTGATTGCAGTTTATAAGTAAAAAGAAAAAGACAAGTAAGAAAAAAACAAGTTATAATAGGGTCAAAGTAAGTTAAGAGACTTAAGAATAAAGTAGAATAAAGAAGACTAGATTAATATTTAAACTAAAGAATTTATAGTGAGAATTACAAGACTTATATATACTATGAAGTTGTATTGAATTTGTAAGTAAAATAGAGTATAATTATAAAAAATAAAGTAATTAAATAAGATAAAGTTCTGGATGCTAAGAGTACTGAAGCTATGCTCTATATCTGCAGTAAGGGAATAAATAGAGGAATCTAAGATACAAAACTAATGTAAATAGAGATAAAATAAAATATAGAAAACAAAAATAAACATAAAAGGAAACATAAAGATGTTTGAAGATCAGAAGATTAGATAGTAAAGAGATAAGTCCAGAGATCTAATAGAGTTAAAGAGGAAGAAGTCAAGCTATACTTGTGAAAATTACCATACAATAGCCACTATGAAAGTTCATTCTCCCATATGTTTCTGATCTGATGAAAAAAATATTCTATTAAAAAATGCTTCTAGATCTTAGAATAGAACTTGAATCATGTAAATACTACTCTAAATGATTACAAAAGCCTTTATTCTTCTATCTTTTTTCTTTTATTCCCTTCAAAAACTTGTCACTTCAAACAAATAAACTACTTTAAGAAATAAATTACATATGTCTCTTGCTTCTTATCTCTCTCCTATCTCTTTCTCTTTCTCTTTAACTACTCTATCTCCCTATAAAACATTTCTTTGCCTTCTCCTATAATCTTTATTCTCTTTCAACATACTATTATCTCCATTAATATTTCTGTCTATAAAGGAAATCTTCAACAAGTACTCTTTTTAAATTGGAACTATATAGATTATCTTTACTTTTATCTTATTAGTATCTCTTTTACTATTCTTATTAGATTTTATCTAAGCATGGGCTTTTTCTTTATATTCTTTACCTTGTCTATTTGCAAAATGAATGACTTATTAAGGCAATAAATACCTACTATTCCTATCTACTATTATATTAAATTTATTTATGACATTATCCAAGGTTACCTTTATATTATCTTTTTCAACTAGGCATGGAAGAATTTTTAAACAACTTGCATTACTATCAGAAAAAGATAAATAGTGCCCTTATTCTTCACATATCTTCTCCTTGTATTTCATCTTTTTCCACTACTTTATCAAGTACTCTAACATTTACTAAAACTACTACCCTTGACTAAGTCAAAGCCTATTAGAGTGAAAACAATGATTTCACCTTCCTTTCTCTCTCTTATGATTGATTCCATAAGATATATTTCTACTAATACCATCTGAGATATTATTGCCCTAACTATTTCATATATACACTGAGCAACAAAACTGATGCAATATTTGCATTACTTTGATTGATAAGCAAATATCTAGTAAACTATTGAAGCTATGCTTATAAACCCAGGTATCATTAGAAAGCTATCATCAAGAGGATTCCAAATATATATACATTGATTAGGTAATTCCTACTGTATCAGGAAATATTTTAGAATTAAACTGGGGTACTCATTGCATCAGTTTTGTTGCTAACATTTTGAAATATCAAAACTATATATTAAGCCAAGATATTACATTAGACATGGTCATGTGATCAATTATTGGTTCAACATGATGTAAATACATACAAACACCATCGCTTTTTCTACTTCCACCACTATGAAATCTCTTTTCAATGAGCAAACTACTCATGTTATTTTTCTTTTGCAATTTGGTTATTCAATCCATTAAATTGCTTAGTCTACTAGTTTAAACTGATCTACTATTGGCAGACTATGCTCCAAACATTGTCCTGACCAATCCAAGTCCTCTAGTAGTCAGCCATCTATCATTACTCCTATTGACATGCAATACAGTGGCTTCTAAAACCATTCCAATGTTTAACCTTAATATAGTGTGCAAAGTGCACTGCAATTACCTGTGAGAATTTCGCTTAGATGTAGGGAAGCAAATATTATTACACACCCCTGGCTACCTGCTGGTCATTGAATCATATGATTTGGTCCAGATATGACAGAGATATGACCATTCCAAAACAGTAACTATATTAGAATAGTTTTGGGACTTTCAGATATAGTTAGGATATTTGATATCTCTAGTACTTGGTATATCCTCCTTTGGCTTTGATCACTGCCTCAACCCTCCTAGGCATGCTCTCAATCAACTTTTAACACTCCTCAACTGGTATTCCCTCCCATATCTCCTGAATTCTCTCCTATAATTCCAAAATTCCATTAGGGGGATGTTTATACTCTGCAAGCCTCCTCTTGAGGTAACCCCAGAGATGTTCAATGGGATTTAGGTCAGGGGACTGTGCAGGCCACTTTATAGTCTGGAAATCCTGCTCCTCTAGCCAGTCCTTGACCTTCTTGCAGGTATGCTTAGGGCCATTGTCTTGCTAAAAGATGTATCAGAAGGATTGAGATCATAATACTCCAGAGTATTAAGGAGTTCATCCTTCACAATCTGTAAGTAGAGATCCCCATCCATCCTACTATTAATCTTGGTAGCATAGCCAACTCCCTCCAAGGTCATATAACCCCATACCATTACAGAACCACCTCCAAATTTAACAGTTTCTTCCACAAGCCTATTACTAAGGCCTTCACCTGGCTTTTTCCATATCCACTTGCACCCATCTGATTCTAAGTGATTAACTTTAGTCTTATCTGACCAAATTACCCTTTTCCAATTATTCACAGTCCAGTCCTTGTGAGCATACAGTGGCTCAAAAAAGTGTCCCAATGTTGGGTGATTTTGGAATGAGTGGTCAATAGTAAAAGATAGAAAACAAATAAGATCAAATAATTGCAGAATAGTAGAAAGTATATACTCTTGGCATTCTAATACCGCTTAAATCATGTGATTTGGTTGTTATGACAATGAGATATAGCCAATTCAAAATGATATGTCATTGGCACACTTATTTGAGCATTATTGCTATTTTATAGTTTACAGTCAAGACAATATATACTTGGCTGTATTTGCTTATATAATCAATAATATGCATGTAAACATTATTTCTGAGTTTCAAATGCTTACATACATATTAATTTTTATCCATTATTACCATTTATTGATATAATATACTAATATTCTATTCTAGCTTAACATTGGTTTTTTTTATGGTCCAATTATCTCCACATTGGTTATTTATAATCAGGACATATCCAAATATGATATCCAATCACTTTACAATGTGATTAAATACAATAGAGGTCAGCAATCTATACTTTTCTTTCTTAGCTACTAGTATATCATTTTTTTAATTGTCTGCTACAAACCAAGAAGTGATATTTGGTCAAAGATATCTCTGTATTATATTGGCCATTAATCTTCCATTATAACCCTATCAATTAATATGTCATAAAACATTCTACAAAAGTCACAATTAGATAACAATATTATTTAAGTTTCTTAAAATATTAATAAGTCTACTTGAACTTGGTAATACCTATAGGAATGGAATGCTAGATAGTTATAATATCATTTCACAGCTTATAAGGGTCAGCCTCCATCAAATGGTTACTAAATATGAAGGTAAAAGAACTGCTAGAGATATCTATTATCATTATATATTTAAATATTATTAATTTTTATTAGCATTAAGAGATGTTATGGGCTGATATATGATGATATATTCTATAATACAGATATATCTATCTAGAATAACTTATGGCTAATGTAGAACAAAGATATCTTTGACCAAATATCACTCCTTGATTTGTAGCAGACAATTAAAAAAATGATATACTAGTAGCTAAGAAAGAAAAGTGTAGGTTGCTGATCTCTATTGCATTTAATCACATTGTAAAGTAATTGAATATCATATTTGGATATGTCCTGATTATAAATAACCAATGTGAAGATAATTGGATCATAAAAAAAACCAATGTTAAGCTAGAATAGAATATTAGTATATTATATCAATAAATGGTAATAATGGATAAAAATTAATATGTATGTAAGCATTTGAAACTCAGAAATAATGTTTACATGCATATTATTGATTATATAAGCAAATACAGCCAAGTATATATTGTCTTGACTATAAACTATAAACTAGCAATGATGCTTAAATAAGTATGCCAATGACATATCATTTTGAATTGGCTATATCTCATTGTCATAACAACCAAATCACATGATTTAAGCGGTATTAGAATGCCAAGAGTATATACTTTCTACTATTCTGCAATTATTTGATCTTATTTGTTTTCTATCTTTTACTATTGACCACTCTTTTCAAAATCACCCAACATTGGGACACTTTTTTGAGCCACTGTATGCATAGTTCAAACAAGCCTTGCAATATTTGACAGAAAGAAAAGGACATTTAACCTTAACTACAGCCTTCATACTAGCTTTTTTCAGGTGGTGGCAGATAGTATTAGGATGGAGGAACTGGATGGTAATATTGGAGAGGGATTTGGCCACCTGAGCTATATTCTCTGCCTTGGAACTTGAGATTAAACAAATAGCATGACAAATATCAGTAGAGAAAAGCTTTGATGAATGGCCTCTAGTAGACTTCTGAAGTCCAGAATATTTCTTGAAATGAAGTCTAGAGATGGTAGCAATATCAAGACCAGTACTAGAGGCAATAGAACAGACAGAATTGCCAGCATCAAGCTGAGAGAGAATAGTATTCTTCTGGGTAGCAGAGAGGGATCGTATAATAGTAGTAGTTGAAAGTAAAGAGTTATGTGAATGTTTTCAAACTCAGATATGATATTTATATGTGTATATTTGTTTGTAGCATAACACAGTAACAATTATATCCATTCTTCATTGATATCTTATAGTTCATATCAAAAGTCTCAAAACTATTCCAATGTAGTTACTGTTTTAAAATGATTATATCTTTGGCTAATCTTAATTAAATAGCATGATCCAATGACCAGCAGGTAGCCAGGAGTGTGTACTATTATTTGATCCACTATATCTAAGTGAAATTTCTACAGGTGATTGTAGTGTGCTTTGTGCATTGCATTAAGGTTAGACATTGGAATGGTTTTGGGAGCCACTATATGCTATTTGACTTATTGAAACTGGAAAGGCTGAGAATGCTGTCCAGGTTATCAAAACACTCCAGGATGTAAATAACTACTCCATCTCAAGTAAGCTGGAATGAAGGCTGTGGTGAAAAAGAAATGCCCACTTCTATTCCAACATCATAAAATAAAGTTTTTGAACTTTGCTCTGAGTCACCAGCATTGGACTATGGATGATCAGAAGCATGTTATATAATCAGATGAGACCAAAATTAATCATATTGGATCAGATGGCAAGAAATGGGCATGGAAGAAGGTAGAAATAGATCTTAATGACATGTTAGTATAGGGACCTGTCAAATTTGGGGGAGGATCAGTAATGATATGGGGTTATATGACTTGAAAAGAAGTTGGAATGGCTTGCAAGATTGATTGTAAGATGAATGCTAACCTTTATGTGCAGATTATGGAGAATGAGCTCCAGCAAACTCTAATGGATTTTGAATAATCTCCAGAGCATTATCTTTTAACAGGATAATAATCTCAAGCATACCAGTAGAAGGGCCAGAGAATGGTTTAAGGAGCATGGATTTGAGGTCATGGTATGGCCTACACAGTCTTCAAACCTTAATTCCATAGAAAATCTATGGTTTCTCCTTAAAAGAAGGCTTGCAGAATATTCTAAGCTATTCAAGAAAGTAATAGAGCTTTAAAAGAGGATTAAGGATTAATGGTACAAGATTGAGGTGGCCCAGTGTCAAGCATTGATTGAGAGTATGCCTAAAAGGGTCCAAGAGATAATTAAAGCAAAAAGAGAATATACTTCATACTAGTTTACAATACTCTTGATATCAGCAATGAAACTAATATAATAAGTACCCCAGTTTAATTTCGGAATATTTCCTGATATAGTAGGAATTACCTAATCAATATATATATATTTGGAATCCTCTTGATGATAGCTTTCTAATGATATCTGGGGTTTATAAGCATAGCTTCAATAGTTTACTAGATATTCACTCATCAATCAAAGTAATGCAAATATTGCATCAGTTTTGTTGCTTAGTATATAGTGACTTCAAAAACCCTTTCAATACCTAATCTCAACCCAGGGCACAAAGTGCCCTGCAATCACCTGTGGGAATTTTGCTTAGGTTACCTGGGACCAAATATAGTAATCACTCTTGGCTACAAATAGGTCCCTGGATCATGTGATTTGGCTTAGTGGCTGTGGAGATATGTTCATTTTAAGTCAACAACTCTATTGAAAGAGTTTTTTCACTTTTGAGCTACACTTGGGATCTTAGTCAAGCCAAAGGGCAAATGCTAATATTTGAATGTACAAACAAGGATACACAAATATACATTGTGTCTGAGTTTAAAACAGCTTACATACTCATTTTTCTCACCCTTAATTATCATTTATTGATCTTATACATTTATATTCTAGTTAAATCAAAAAGTAGTCAACTTGACAATTACATTGCATCTACAATGAATGGAAATGACTCTATTGTATCTAAATGTTGTTCACAGCTATTTACTAGCCTTCAAAAGGATACTGAAAGCCAAATATTCATATATTCTTTTTTTATATCAAGAGTATTATTTATTTCATCAACTTTTATAAGATGACAAATGCTATTCAAGTAACCATATCTTCATTTGAATATAATAAAATGATTGCAGATATCAGCACAAATAATCAGGACATGAAAACCAGTCAAATAAAATTTATAATGGTTGAATAATCTACTTTACTTTCTTGTTAATAGTATAAAGCTTGTTTGGATTTGACTCTGCTCATAGAAATATAGTCTTGAATAGTGGCAAAAATAATTTATGATTTGTAGGACCATAATATATTACTTATATAATAAATATAAATGTGAAAAGAGCTATTAAAAAGATATATTACTAGATTATCAAAAACATCTAGTAAATTACAAGTAGTGTAAAACTAATATTTGATAGTATCACTCAAAATGAAGATATAGATAGATAGAGGGAACAATAAACAATATTATACACAAATACTACTACTATCATACCTCTTCTTGGCTTATAACAACAGTATAATAAATGTTACTATAGAAATTCAAAATTAAAAGTATGAATGATTGGCTTTTAACATCCTTTTGAAGGCTAATAAATAGCTGTGAACAACATTTAGATACAATAAAGTCATTTCCATTCATTGTAGATGCAATGTAATTGTCAAGTTGACTACTTTTTGATTTAACTAAAATATAAATGTATAAGATCAATAAATGATAATTAAGGGTGAGAAAAATGAGTATGTAAGCTGTTTTAAACTCAGACACAATGTATATTTGTGTATCCTTGTTTGTACATTCAAATATTAGCATTTGCCCTTTGACTTGACTAAGATCCCAAGTATAGCTCAAAAGTGAAAAAACTCTTTCAATGGAGTTGTTGACTTAAAATGAACATATCTCCACAGCCACTAAGCCAAATCACATGATCCAGGGACCTATTTGTAGCCAAGAGTGATTACTATATTTGGTCCCAGGTAACCTAAGCAAAATTCCCACAGGTGATTGCAGGGCACTTTGTGCCCTGGGTTGAGATTAGGCATTGAAAGGGTTTTTGAAGTCCATGCTTTGCAATAACCCCTCCTTCAAAATTATCACATATTGCTTAGCATCTATTCTTCCCTCTACCTCACTCAAGATTCCAACTCCATTCCACCCTATACAACCCCATACCACCAATAAACCTCCTTCAAACTTTACTGTACCTTTGACCTCTCTAGTAATCAACTCCTTTCCTTTCTTTTTTCACACATATTCCTTCCCATCTGATTCAATCCTATTGATTTTTGTCTCATTTGACCATATGACTCTCCTACAGTCCTCCACAGTCCAATGTTAATACTTGTAAGCAAAGGCAAGTCTTTTTTTCCTATGTTCTTAAGAGAGTAGAGGCTTTTTCTTTTTCATCACAGCTTTAAGAAAGGCTTCTTTAAGGGTATTTCTCACTGTTTGAGAACAAACAGGAGTATTAATGATGAAATTGATAAATTGAGTGGCATCAACAGCATTTTTGACCTTGCTAGTAATGATTTGTTGAACAATAGCCCTTTTATTAATAGAAGTAAGTTTTGAAGGATAATCACCATGAAATCTAGGCCTTTCTGTTTAAAGTTTCTAAAGGACCTCACATACTATGGACTTTTCTAGACCAGTTTGGACAGCAATCTTTCTAGAGGAAAGGCCCATAGAGAAGAGAGAGATAATATTGTTTCTTTAACAGATAAAGATAACTTTTATGATAATAATGGGAAAATTAGCAAGAAATGATGAAGTGTATATATAGTATCTGGCATTTAGTTACATAAAGGTGACATAATAGAAGCATTACCAAAGAGATATAATCATATTATAGCATGCTAGGGTCCAATATATGTAATTAAAACTTTAAGTCAAAAAACTGTCCGGATAAGTCATCATTTTGAAATGGCTGCCATTTTATCAAATCTTATACAAATGACTTAATTCTTATATCTATTGAAAGCCAAGAGTAAGTACTATATTTGATATACCAAGATATTATGGATATATTTAGTGGTTATTGCAGACCATTGTGTTTAGTGCAAAACATGCAAACATGCAAATAGTTTTTTGAGTCACTGTAGAACTGCCCCTGTGGTGTAGTCCAATGCATTGCACTTCAGGCAATGCTTGTTGTCTATATCTGAGAATGCTAAAATGGACACAGTCATGAAGGCTAGCTTCAGCATGTTAAACACTTGATCTGTGATATTATCCCATTTGAAGCTAATGTCCTTCTTCATCAAGTCATGCAAGGGATGTGTGATCTTAGCATAGTCCTTGATGAATCTGTGATAGAAGTTTGCTAGGCCCAAAAAGCTCCTGACTTCTTTTATGGTGGCCAGCTGCAGCCATTCCATTATTGCTTTTACTTTAGATTGGTCCATTTTTATCCCATCCTTTCCAATGATCATGCTGAGGAATTCAACCTCTAACTGATAGAATGAGCACTTTTCTGGCTTTAGGAATAGGTCATTTTCTTCTAGATGGCACAGTATCTCAAGTACTATAGCATTATGTTTGACTTTATCTGTTGTTTTTGTAAAGATTATTATGTTGTCGATATATATCACAACCATGTCATCCATGTCTGAGAACAGCTTGTTTATTATGGTTTGAAAAGTGGCAGGGGAGTTGCAGAGTCCAAAATACATGACTAGGGATTCAAACAGACCATGGTGGTAGACAAAAGCAGCCTTCCACTCATTTCCATGCTTGATACAAATGTTGTTGTATCCCCATCTAAGATCCATTTTTGTGAGCATCTTTGTGCCTCTGAGCTTGTCAAAAAGCTGTGAGATGAGTGGCAAGGAGTAATTGTTTTTGACAGTTCCTTCGTTAAGATAACAGTAATCCTATACTATTTGCTTCCAGCCATCTTTCTTTGATATGAAAAAAACTGGACTTGTTTGTTCCAATTTAGAGGGATGGATGTACCCTTTCTTTAGCTGATTGTCGATGAAGGCTGACACTTCCTCCTGTTTCTGTGGAGATAAGCATATCAATTGTCCCTTTTTGAATATGAAGTCTTGAGACCTATTGCCTGATCCTATGGTTTCCTGATGGGTATCTGCTCCAACTCTCTTTTGGAGAAGACATTGATGTATTTATGGAACTGGGGTAGTACCAATTGTTCTGAGATTATCTTGACCTTGGTTTCTATGGGTTTCTTTTTTAATGCAGTGTAAATATCATACTGGTTAGGTTTCAAAAGGTTGTGACACTGTTTGGGGCACTGGGTTATTGTGACCTCCCCTATAGTCCAATCCATAGTCAGATTATATATCTGGAGTCATGTGTACCCAAGAATAAAGCTATTTTTGCCCAGGTCCATGACTTCTGCTGTGATGCATTTGCAATGTTCTTTGAACTCTATCACCAGTTCTGCAGCATGGGTAATTTTCCCAGCTGAGTTCAAACTACCATCCACGTTGAAGACTGGTATTGGCTTTTCTAATCTAAAAAGTAGGATATTTCTAACATCTGCCCATGATTTATCAATAAAAATGGCATTGGCTCTGCTATCTAATAGTGCTTCTGCCATGAAGAATAGGGCATGTCTGCCCTCCACTGGCCTTAATCATATTTCTAGGTTTATTTCCTGTTTAGGCACCATTTTTCTAACTAGAACATTTTCTAATAGTACAGGGTTGTGATTTTTTGTTAAAGAGGAATTAAGCCCAGGTATAACCCCCCTGGTGAGCCAACCATTAAGGCTGGACCCCTCTGTGGGTAAATTTGAAATAGATATTATAGATTCAGTGTCAGACTGTTCATCTTTCAACTCAATTGAAAGGTATGTATATCAATTAAAGAAAGCTCTTTCCTGCCCTGCTTTATGATTGGGTGGAATTAAAAATCTGACTTGCAAGCATTGACAATGGCTTCATAGTCCTTGAACCATGCTCATGCCTTGTCAAGTTTCATGCCTTATATGTGGCTGGTCCAGTGGCCTGGCTTTGTACCTCATTGCGTCTTACTAGTCTTAGATTTTATGTTCCCCTAAGACAAACTGCTATCAGAGTCAAGTTTATTGACATTCTGGGATGTTTCCTAAATGAAGACTTGGCTGTCTCAATCAAGGTCCTGTCCTTGATCTGCAGCCCAGATATTCCTGTGCTATCCCTGTCTATTCTTATTCTGGGGTGTGGTTTCTTTAAACCTTTTGCACCCCTTCCTATGTCCATCTCCATGGAATTTGCAGTCCAGACACTGCACTTTGGGCTTCAGATATTCTTCCAATCCATGGCTATCTGTTTCACTGCAGTTCCAGCATCTGGCGCCTATATATAGCATATTCATGTTCATAGCGTTGGGGTCCCTTGTGGGTGCCTGGCTTGACAATTGAGCTCCCCTGTTGGTAATGCCAGCTTTCATATATTTGAGCAATTGTTTATGGGCTCCTAGCTCTTGGAGCTGAGATTTGAGTTTTTTTAAACTTATGATGTATCCTCCTTTAAAGACAATCTTCTCAATTAAGTCAGGGTTGGTTCCTTTTTCTAGCAGCTTAACCAATTGGCCTTCCTCATAGCTGGCCAGGGCCTCATAGGTCTCAAACCTAGTAAGGAAGCTCTCTAGTGACCCTGTGCCTTGACAGAGGAACTATATGACCTTCTGGCTCCACTCCTGTTCATTGAAGGACTGAAATTGGGCAGTAATGAGAACTTCAAATGCATCCCAGCTCAGAAGCTCCCCTTTTACCATTCTCATTAATTGGAACTGGGTGAAGGTCCCTGCCTCTCCTCCTTCCATTCTGGTCAGTACTGCCCACACCCCATTGGAGTCTATCAACACAGTTGGGTTCACCTGCTGCCAGATCAGTACACATGTCCACTATTCTTTGAAGTCATGGCCCCATGTTCTGCTGAATTTGCCAGGGTCTGAAACAGTCTTATCTAATTTGACCTCCCTATAAGGAGTGCATAGGGCCTGTGCTTGATCCCGAAGCCTGAGGGATAGCAGCCAGCTGTTGGTTGAGTTCATTAAGATTATCCTATAGAGTATTCTTTTCTCTCTGCAGCCTGATTTGGGCATTCAACTGTGCATTGATCATAGTGAACTGTTTTTATATTTGTGCATATATGTGCTCTAGGTAGAACATAAGCTGCATAGTGAGTTCTGCTAGCTGTTGGTTCCCATGGAGTACAGCCCTGCTCAATGCAGCAAGCATCTCCTAAGACAGCATGGAGGCTGTTCCTAATCCTTCTCCCAATTCTATTTTATGGTGTGGGAGTGAGGTCCTTAGTTTTCTCCATTTGCTGTAGCTTTGTCTGCCCAAGCATTGATGGCTTGTTGCTGTGTGATACCCTCAATGTCTAGTATCAAGCAGAGGATCCTGATTTGGATGCAGTACTTAGTGGGCCAAGGATAATTGGACAACCTTTCAAAGGCCTTGTAAAGGACATAGAGGGTGATGAGGGTGAAAACAAAGGTTTTGGAAAACTCAATAGGCATACAGCTTCTTGTTTCAATATGTTCCTTTAAATGTAGTAAAGGGTCTGTGACAAGAATAAAGCAAATTCTATTTCTCCTAATAGTACCACTTCAGCTTCTTTAGCAAGTATCTAGGCCAGAGTTCAATTCTTCTAAAACCATCTGGTTCACTTCCTCTAGATCTTCTAATTTCTTTAAAACAGTGGCAGTATTTGGGTACTCTCCACTCTAGCACTGATTCTTTCTGCTTCTCTCATTTTATCCTGATGACTCCGGACCACTCATCTCTGAAAGTAATCGGTCCTTTGAAAACCTTCATAAGGGTACCAGTCTCCTGCAATCCCTTCCTGCCAAACAGGGGGAGAAGTGTGGATGTGCTGTGGTGGGGGTGACAGATACTCTGCACCAGTGTCATTGGGATCATACTCTGGATCTGTTATCATGCTCTCCTAACTTATAGGAGAGGGGAGACAGGCATGAAACACTTCAAGGGGAAGGAGGCCTCCTCTGAGAACCTCTTCAAGCTCCTGAAGGAAAGAGTCAGCAGATAAGGTCAAAGAATTTACTAAAGGCCTTGAGGGCCTTGCTACTTTCACTTGCTGGTTTCCTTTCCACCAGAACCTCTCTACTAATAGAGGTACTACAGAGACCTTGTAGTCGCTGAGTAGCATGGGGCTTGAGCAATCTTCTGATGAAGCTGGGCTGTGGGGGGCAAGGATGAAGTGAAGAGTGTAGAGCACTAGTCACTGGGTTAAGCTAGTACCAGCTACATAGTACAGAGTGGGGATGATACACTTGCAAGCAGTGGTGTCAACCAGGTTATGTAGGTAAATAGGGGGTTGTAGGTAATCTGGTTCTAATGTAATGACTTCAGCAAAGGAGTGTTTCAAAAGAAGTGACCATCAGTCTACCTTGGTTATAAAGAAGAAAAGAAAAAAGAGTTTTAAGTCTAGTGTTCCTCTGTTGAAAGAGAAGAACAAGAGAACCAGCCTGGGGACTCCAGTTGTGCTCTGGGAGTTTATATACTACCTAGGGGTTTGTACATATGTGGTTCTATTTGTACATGTTATACACCATAAGAAGTAAAAAGCAGTGTATGTCAGACAAGTCACTGTGAGTTATACTAAGGATAGTATAGATAAGAAATACAAAATGGAAGACTATCTGTATGGCAGCACTGGTTTGCATAGTCTTGTGACAGAGATGAATAGATAAGAAGAATAAGGGGTGAGTCATAAGGGTATAGCCATGTGGCATATCAAATGAAAGAGAAGCATAGCACAGGGTGGTAAAACAGCCCTGTGATGGTGGAAGATTAAAGAAGAGAAGCATGACTGGGATCAATAGATAAGGGTCATGAGTCATGCAAATCATTAGATCTCATATATTCATCTGGAGATAAGTCACATAATTATGGCTATGTCATGGTGACTGTTCTGAGTCACAGGTGTCATGGTGATGATGGATGACTCATCTAGAGTTGTTGGAAATGGCTAAGTGCATCTAGCACTGTAAAAAGAGTTTGGTGACCATAATACCAGTTCCAGGCAAGGTTCTTTTTGGTGAGGTCAATAAGGGGATGAGCAATGGTGGAGTAGTCAGGAATGAATTGCCTATAGAAGTTGACAAAACCAAGAAAGGAGTGAACATTTTTAACCTTGGCTGGGGTGGGCCATTTGGTGATGCTATCAAGCTTGACTGTGTCCATGGCAAGCTGACTGGGTTTGACAATTATTCCAAGGTATTTGACTTCAGAGGAGATGAAGGTACACTTCTCCAGTTTTAGGTGGAGATTGAGTTCTTGGAGGCAGGCAAGGACATGTTTGATCCATTCTGTGTGGGTGATTTCATCTAGATCATGAGCTATCCTTTGGCAATCATGTCTCTGAAGGAATCATTCATGAATCATTGAAATATGGCAGGGGAGTTCATGAGGTTGAAGAACATTATGAGAGGTTTAAAGAGGCCTTTATTAGTAATAAAGGCAGCCTTCCATTGGTGTCTATCCTTGATGTGGATGTTATTGTATTCCCAATGGATGTTGAACTTGGTGAAGAGTTTGGCATCATTGAGCTTGTCAATGAGATCAGAGATAAGGGGTAGAGGATGAGCATCTTGAGTAGTATGTTCATTGAGATAGCAGTAGTTATGGCAAGGTCAAAGTTTTCCATCTTTCTTTTTGACAAAGAAGAAGAGGGAAGCTTGGAGGAAGTTTGAGGGACAGATCTTTCCTGCCTTGAGATTCTTATCAAGGAAATTCTTGGTAGCTTTGTGTTTTTCAGGGGAAAAAGAATAGATTTTTCCCACTTTTAGGGAGAATAAGTTGTTGAGGTTGATTTCATGATCATAGGGTCATTTGAATGGAAGGTGGTGAGTCTCTATTTCAAAGAAGATAAAGGCAAATTCAGAGTACTTGAAGGGGAGGACAGGTTGGGGTTTTGCTCTTTTAGCAGTAGCAGCAAGTTTAGTTGCAGTAGTAAGCCTGGCAATAACTGGGGAGTCAGCAGGGAGCAATCTAGAGCTGCACCAGATAATTCAATGAATGCAACAGTTGTCTATTGTTACAATTTACTCTTTTCTTGCCCATCTTTCCCTTGATTACCATTGCAATTCATCTGATTGGACAGTATTTCTTTTCACTAATGACTCATCATGTTCCATCATATTCCATAGCCTTCCACTTGCTTCATTATTGATTGACCTGCCCTCATGATTTCTTATTATTCCTTTGCATTCTATGCTTACCAATCCTTGTTTCTTAATGTTCCATGACCTTTCTTAGCTTAGGTATATAAACCTTCACTTCATACCCTATACTACAAGCTAGAGCTTCTTTGTACTTCCATCCCTTGAAATACATTGTACCACTGAACTTCTTGAACATTTTCTGGGTTCACCTTGAATCCTCAAACCCTTGATTGACTCTAGGATCCTCCTCATATGTCTCTGTCCTACACTTGAGTGGACACTCCCTTAAATCCCTGGCTGACCATTAGGATCTCTATTAGTCTTTGTGCTACCATCGAGTGCATGCTTCCTCTGAACCCTTAACTTTAAGAACTCTTACAAAAGGCTACACATATTCTTACCCAAGGTCAAGTATAACAAAAGCTCTAGCTTGACCCTTTGAAAGGCTACCTTCAAGTAAGCCACCATATCTCAACCACAGAACTCCCAGGACCCTTGCTGGACTGCTTCCAAGAAGCCAGACCAGAACTTCTCTGACCAAGAATCTAAAGAATGCTTTAGAATCCTCAATAACCCACCATTACCCACTAATCAACACCTCTCCTCTATCACTGAACAGTCTAGCACCACCTCCCCCACCCAAGACCTTGCCTATGCTCTAAACATCCCTAGAGCCCCACCCTACCTTCACTCACTTCAGTTGTTTAAACCAACCCTTTCTCAGCTTTTCAACAATCAAACACCCCTATCATCCCAACCCTTCAACTGCCCCCTTCCCACACCATAACCTCCAAGGCCACTGAACTTCACATTGCCTTCTCAGAACACTTTGATGGCAAAAGTTCCAAGGCAGTCCCTTGGATAACTGCCATAATCTTCTATCTCATAGTCAACAAGGAGGTCTACACTACTAATGAAAAGAAAGTTATTTTTGCCCTCTCTTATATGACCAAGGGCTCAGCAGCAACCTGGGCCAATATCTTCTGCCTAAATGCCCTTTCTGGCTTAACCCTTAATCTAGGAACCTTCATAACAAAGTTTAGAGAAATCTTTGAGAGTAGGAACACCATCATGACTGCCCTTACTTGGCTTGCCTCTACCAGGATGTGTTATAACAAACTTAAGAAAGAATATGAACCATTTATCACTAAATATAATGCCCTCTTTAACAATCATGCCAGTCAAGCAAAGATCACTGACCAAAATGTACTAATTAGCTTCCACTTGGCCAGAATACTCACCAGGTTGATAACAAGAATCTTGATGCCTGATACCATCCCCACTACCCTCAATGACTGGTGTTCTAAGGCTATCACACTCCTTAGTAAATTTAGGCAAGCAAGGGGCATTGAAGAGTAGAACTGGAACCCCAACAGACAGACCCCCTATTGCTTCTTCTCTGAATATAGGAAGCCTGAAAGAGACTCTAATGCCATGGATATTGATATCATTAAAATAAAGAAACTTACTCTGGAAGAAAGGAAACACTATATTGAAAAAGAACTCTGCTTCTGCTGCTGAAAAGGTAGCCACCTTAGCTTAGCATGTCCTTACTTCCCCTCCCCCTCAAAATCTCATGTCAGCCATGTTGAAAAACTCAAGAAAGATCTCCCCAAGCTTGAGGAGATCAAATTTGACAATTAAAACACTATAGCAAGGGTTTCCTTCTCAGGTTTTTAAACCAGAGGTCTCAATTGACATGAGCCCCCTCCTCTTCTTGCAATGCTGTAACTATATCTATATCCCTAGATCAATAAAAATTTCCTTGCAACTTATAGAACCATTACATGCAATGAAAACCATTAACACCAATGCTCTGATTGACTCTGAAGCTGATCTAAACTGCATTGACTGGCAGTTCATCTGGAAAAATCACCTTCCAATCCAATATCCTGACACCTTCATCTCTGTACAGAACATTAATACCTCACCAAACAATAGTGGCAGCATCCAATATACCACCACCTTATATACCAACATTGAAGGGATTGCCCAGAAAACTCTGTTCTACATCATGTCCTGTGGAAACCAGAATGTTATTCTTGAACTCCCCTGGCTCCAACTCTCCAACCCTTCCATTGATTGGAAGAAGCACATCCTAATCCTTGGTAAGAGCCTTGACCAATCCAAGGAACTTTACTCCAAGTTTGTCTTGGACTTGACCAGGCACAACAAAGTCCCTGGATACTACAAGATCCCCCCCTCCCCTTCAAAAACTATATGAACAACCACCACCAATACCTACCTCTATGAATATCTTAACTATGAAATCAAACAGCAGTATCTTAGGCAAGCTATGAACAACCACTGCATCCACTAAATCATCTGATGCAGCTCTAGATTCCTCTCTGCTGGATCCCCAGTCATTGTTAGGCTTACCACTGCTATCAAACTAGCTGCTGTGGCTGAGAAAGCCAAACCAAGACCCATTCTTCTCTGAGAAGGAAACTTATCACCTCCCACCAAAATATCCCTATGACCATGAATTAACCTTGACAACTTACTCACCTTCAAAGTGGGAAAGCTCTACCCCCTCTTCTCAGAAGAACACAAAGCCACCAAGGACTTTCTCAATGAAAACCTTAAGATAGGAAAAATCTACCCCTCAAACTTGCCCCAAGCATTTCCCTTCTTTTTTGTAAAGAAGAAGGATGGCAAACTTCAACCTCACCAAGACTATCAATATCTCAATGAACACACCACCCAAGATGTCTACCCCCTCCCTCTCATATCTGATCTCATTAATAAACTCAATGGTGCTAAACTCTTCACCAAGTTTGATATCCACTGGAGATACCACAATATCCACATCAAAGATGGACACCAATGGAAGGCTACCTTTATCACCCATAAAGGCCTCTTTGAACCCCTTTTCATATTCTTTAGCCTCATCAACTTTCCTGCCACATTCTAACAATTCATGAATAACTCCTTCAGAGACATGATTGCTAAAGAATGGCTCATCATTTACATGGATGACCTCCTTATCTTCTCCCCTAATGAAGCCACCCACACCAAATGAACTAAATGTGTCCTCACCTACCTTCAAGAACTAGATCTCCACTTGAAACTAAAGAAATATACCTTCACCTCCTCTGAAGTTGAATACCTTGAAATAATTGTCAAATCTGGTTGGCTCACCATGAACCCCATCAAACTCAATGGTATCATCAAATGGCCCATTCCTATCAAAGTCAAGGACATCTGTTCCTCTCTTGGCTTCACCAACTTTTACCAACAATTTATTCCTAACTACTCCACTATTGCCCACTCTCTCATCAACCTCACAAAGAAAAACCTCATCTAGAAATGGACAGACACCTGCTAACAATCCTTTGAAACCCTCAAGTACCTTTTCCTTGACAAACCAGTCCTTCACCTCCCTGACCTGGCCAAGCCCTTTACTACTATAACCAACATCTCCAAATTTGCCTCTGGTGCTATCCTTCTTCAAACTGACACAAATAGTGACTGGTATCCCTGTTCCTATTTTTCTTAGTTGTTCTCACCTATAGAATAAAACTATAACATCTATAACAGGGAACTCCTTACCATCCTCTGCACCCTTAAAGCTTGGAGACACTATCTCCATGGCTTCTCCTTCCTGGTCCAGGTCTTCATCAACCACAAGAACTTGACCTACCTCCATCAAGCTCAATACCTAAACTACCATTAGGCCTGATGGCTCCTTGACCTCATTGACTTTAACCTCAAAATGATCCATGTCCCTAAAAGGCTCCTTTCTGGACCTGATGTTCTCTCCCACTGCCCTGACTTCCTATTTAAGAATGAGGTAGACAATACAGGAACCATCCTACTCCTCCCCTCACTTTTATTTGTGTTATAGATATAGCCCTCTCCAACCATATTGCTTTCTCCTCAAAAGAGGACCCTCTTATCCTGCACACCCTTCAAGGCCTTAACAAAGACACACCTTCTTCTCTTTACTCTCACCTCTGTGACTAGCAACACATCAATGGCATTCTCACCTATAAAGGCCATGCCTATATTCTCCCAGATGAATCACCTTGTTGCTCCATCCTCCAGTGCTGCCATGACCATGAAACCACTGGTTACTCTGGTTTTCTCAAAACCCACCAACTTGTCTCTGCTAAGTTCTGGTGGCCAGGCCTTCTCCAATATATTCAGAAATATGTTGAAGACTGCACTATTTGTCAGCAAAACAAAGTAAACACTCATTCCATCATCCCCTCCTGCATACCCATCATCTCCTCCTGCATCTGCCTCTTCCAACAGATCTCCTGTGATCTTATCACAGACCTCCCTACCTTCTTAGGCTTCAACTCTCTCTTAGTCATGGTGGACCACAGATTCACTAAGGGGGTAATTCTTTGCCCCACCAAGAAAATGATAACCACCAAAGGAATAGCTTCCCTTTTTTTCCACAAAGTCTACCTTCACTTTGGTCCCTACAACAAGATCATTTCAGATTGAGGCCCACAGTTTGCCTCCACCTGTGCTAGAGAACTCAGATATCTCTTGAACTATGATCTCTTCCTCTCCACTGCATACCATCCTCAAACTGACAGAGAAATGGAATGTGTCAACCAAGAAGTTGAGACCTATCTCCACATCTTCTGTGGAAACAACCCTGGATCTTGGACTAATAAGATCTTTCATGCCAAATTCACTCATAATCACCACCCTTACTTCATTACCAACAGATTTCCCTTCTATCTCATGATAGGCTATGAACCTCATGCTCCCTGCCATTGAAATCCATCTCAAGGAACTCTCTGCTACATGAAGCGAAGCCCTAGCTACCCATGAACTTACTTGTCAAGTCATATCCTTCCTCAACAAACAAGGCTTTACCCTTTTCTTCAAGGAAGATAAGGTGTGGCTTGAAGTCCACAACCTCCACTGCTCTATCACCAACCCAAAATTTGCCTCTAAACAAGAAGGACCCTTCCTTATCACCAAGGTCCTATCTCCAATCACCTACCAGCTATGTCTTCTCAAAACCTAAAAGATTCACCCCATATTCCATGCTTTCTTGTTATCCTCCTGTTATGAAAATGATATATATGATTCAAACTTCCCTTCACCACTGCCTGACCTCATTGAGGGAGAAGAAAAATATGAAATTGAAAAGATCCTATGCTACCATAAAGCTCCTTCCTCCCACATGTTCCTGATCCAATGAAAAGAATACTTGGCCAAAGAAGACTTCTGGATCCCAGAACAGAACTTGAAACATGCAAGCTCCACCTTGAAGGACTACAAAAACCTCCATTCCTCTGTCTTCTCTCCCTCACAGCCTTCTAACAATTGCCACACCACCAAATGCTCCAAAAACTAAACATGTCTCTTGCATCTTACCTCTCTTCTGTCTCTATTTCTTCTATCTTGTCTCCTTCCTCCTTATCTACATCTACTCTGTCTTCTGAAAATACCACCTTAGTTGTTTGTTTCTCCTTCACTGGTCACATCTACCCCCTCTGAATATTCTATTGTCTTGGTTGATATCCCTACCTATGGGAAACATCTCCACCAGGACCCCTTTCCTAATCAGGACTATGTAGATCACCCTCACTCTCATCTCACAGATGCCTCACTTGCCATCTCCATCAGATCTCATCTGAGCATAGACTTACCCCTATATGTTCTCTACCTAGCCTATTTGCAGAATGAACAACTCGCCCTCCTGTCCCAGGAGATGAGGCCCTGTACCCCTACCACATCTGCCTCCTACTGAGTGAAATCTATCTACAATATCACCTGAGGCCACCTTCATGTTGCCCTCTTTCAGCCAGGCATTGGAGAATTTCTGGATGATTCATAGCACTACCAAGATGAAATGGATGAGGCTCTCATTCTGTGTATACCACCCCCTTATGTCCCCTCCTCTGCTACCTCCTTGAGCACTCTAACCTTTGCCAAGTCCACAGCCCTTGAATGAACCAAGGCCTTTTGGACTGGGAATGATGGCTCCACCTCACTACCTCCTTTCCACCCTTACTTTCATGAGGCATACTTCCATGAGGCATGCTTCCACTGTCAATACCTTGAACATTGTCATCCAGACTGTGGCATATATATGTGCCCTATCTGCCTAAGGAATGACCCAGGTCACCCTCAAAACTGCTGCCCTCTTTGACACTATTCCCCACCTTCCTCTCCATTTACATTTACTTCATCCCAATCTTCCCATTACTCCATCTGCATTTCCACTAGATGATACTGTGCCCCTCACCCTGTTCATCATCACTCCACCTCTTCACTGCCTCACACTCCATCTTCCTTTGATGAGCCATTTAATGAGATTGCTGAAGCCAACATGACTAGGTCCCCTGGCCCCTCCTATTCCCAGTTTTAGATAATCTTCATTGTAGACTTGACATACTAAGGAGGTAATGTTATAATTTACTCTTTTTCTGCTTATCTTTCCCTTGATTATCATTGCAATTCATCTGATTGGACAGTATTTCTTTTCACCAATGACTCATCATGTTCCACCATATTCCATAGCCTTCCACTTGCTTTATCATCAGTCAACCTGCCCTCATGATTCCTTATCATTCCTTTGCATTCTATGCTTATCAATACTTGTTCCTTAATGTTTCATGATCTTCCTCAACTTAGGTATATAAACCTTTGCTTCATACCCTATACTACAAGCTAGAGCTCCTTTGTACTTCCATCCCTTGGAATACATCATACCACTGAACTCCTTGAACATCTTCTAGGTTCACCTTGAATCCTCAAACCCTTGATTGACCCTAGGGTCCTTCTTGTGTGTCTCTATTCTATACTTAAGTGGATGCTCCCTTGAATTCCTGACCAACCATTAGGATCTCTATTGGTTTTTGTGCTACCATTGAGTACATGCTCCCTCTAAACCCTTGATCCTAAGAACTCTTACAAAAGGCTGTGCTTGTCCTTATCCAAGGTCAAGTGCAACATCTATCACTTATCTGAGGTGCTATTGTTCAGCCTTGTACATAGTTCAGGTATTTGTAAAGCTTGGTATCAGCAGAGATAGTCTGTATGATTTTCAGAGGAGAAGGGAGAGTTTTATAATATTCAGGTACTTTGTTATACCTGGATGCATCTGAGATGAAGTCAGGGTAGAATTCCTTGGATTGGTCAAGATTCTCATCAATGAATAGAATTTATTTCTTCCAGTTGATGAAAGGATTGAAGAGTCAAAGCCAGAGAAGTCCAAGAATCACATTTTGGTTTCCACACAATATGACATAGAACAGAGTTTTGTGGGCAATTCCCTTGATATTGGTATGAAGGGTGGTGGTGTAGTGAATGCTACCATTATTATTGGATGAAGCATCAATGTTTCATATAGAAATGGGGGAGTCAAGACATTGGATTGGAAGGTGATTCTTCTGGACAAACTGCCAGTTGATGCAGTTGAGGTCAGCTCTAGAATCAATCAGGGCATTGTTTTTGATGGTTTTTATTGCATGTGATGGTTCTATAAGTTGCAAAGAGATTTTCATTGATCTAGAGGACATAGGTATAGTTACAGCATTGCAAGAAAAGGAGGGAGCTCATGGCAATCAAGGCCTCCAGTTTAAAAATCCTAGAAAGAGACTCTAGTCACTATGTCTTCATTATCAGATTTGATCTCCACAAGCTTAGGGAGATCTTTCTTTGGTTTCTCAACATGGTTAACATGGGGTTTTGAGTTGGAGGGGAAGTTGGAACATGCAAAGCTGAGATGGCCACCTTTTCTGTTCAGCAGCAGAAGCAAATGCCTCTTTTGATGCAACACTTCCTTTCTTTAGAGGTGAGTTTCTTTACTCTAACAGCATTGACATCCATGACATTTGGGTCCCTTTTGGGTTTCTTATGTTCAGAAAAGGAGTGATAGGGAATAGGTTTGTTGGGGTCTCTGTTTTGCTCTTCAATGGCTCTGGCCTGTCCAAGTCTACTGAAAAAGGTGACCACTTTAAGAGGTCTTGGGCAGGTGTAGTGGTATTGCTTTGTTTAGCAACTGAGAGAAGATATATATTGATGGACAATGGGGAGTTATCAAAGAGTTCAATGCAATCATCAGATTCTTGATCAGAGGAATTCTGATCTGGCTCTCTGAAAGTAGTCCAGCGAGGGTCCTGGAGATTCAGTGGTTAAGATATGGTGACTTACTTGATGGTAGCCTTTTAAAGGGGCAAGCTAGAGCTTTTGTTACACTTGGCCTGAGTAAAAACAAGCATAGCCTTTGTAGAAGCTCTTAGGGTCAAGGGTTCAAGGTAAATGTGTACTCAATGATAGCATGAAGATTAATAGAGATCCTAAAGGTTGGCCAGAGGTTTAAGAGAGCATCCACTCAAGTGTAGGATAAAAACATGCAGAGAGGATCCAAAGGTCAGTCAAGGATTCAAGGGAGTTCTAAGAGGTTTGAAGGTACAATGTATTCCAAGTAGTGGAAGTACAAAGAAGCTCTAGCTTGATATATAGGGTATGAGGTAAAGGTTTATATACCTAAGCCAGAGAAGGTTATAGAACATCAAAGAACAATGATTGGTAAGCATAGAATGTAAAGAAACAATGGCAAAAGATGAGGGCAGGTTAATCAATGATGAAGTAAGTGGAATGTTATGGAATGCTACAGAACAATGATGAGTTATCAATGAAAAGAAATAGTGTCCAGTTAGATAAGTCAGAGTAGTAATCAAGGAAAAAGACTAGCAAGAAAAGAGTAAGTCATAACAGAGTCCAGATTATGAGAAAACCAGATAGTAAAGGGTCCAGATCACAAGAAAACCAAATTAAAGTGAACAATGCAGATAGTGATTGCGCTGATATTGGCCAAGAGTATCCAGTCTACTGAATAGCAGACCATTCATTCAATCTAACTACACTAATTGCTCCAGGTAAAATAGATTCAGACTGTTTCCAGAATCCACCCAAACAGATGACCAGGAGCAGTAGCAAGAGATAAGGTTATCATTTCTAATAGTTCAAATGTTCTATCTTGTCCTTAAGCAACAATCCATCCATATCCATATCAAAGTCTATCTGAATTCTAAGTAGGAAGAAAAATAATACAATAAGATAGAATAATAATAGAGAGAGAGATGGAGAAGATGACACTGAATAGTGAGATTCCACTCAACTTGTCTTTTTCAGTCTTCTTTCAATATCTTCCAGACCAGCAAACTAATATCTCTATAGATATAGATAAAAACTAGATTGCATAGAAAATAATCTGATGAGAAGGGAATGAAGGCAGTATTGAAAGACAAAAAGGTGGACTCTTTATTAGTCTTGGAATTCAAAAAACTGGATATACTAGAAGCAGAAAAACTGGAGATATTAAAAGTAGACAAACTAGATTCATTGTCTGTGTTGAAAGCAGAAGAAGCAGATTGATTGTTAGCATTGAAAGACAAAAAAGTGGACTCCTCAATGTCCAAGTCTGGAAATAGATACTCCTTGAAATCCAAAAAACCAAATATGTTGAAAGCAGAAAAACTGAATTCATTGGAAGTAGAAAAACCAGATTCAGTGTCTATATTAGAAGCAGACAATCTGAATTCATTATTAGCATTGAACAAAGAGAAAGCAGACTCCTCAACATCAAAGTCCAGAAACAGATACTCCATAAATATGGGTACTGCTTAATCATTTGGTTTTTAAGAACCAGACTCTGGACATCATCAAAGTGAACATGATTTCCTGCTCTATGCTGAGAGGCTTTGTTTGTTTGAAGGCTAGCCCAAGCTTCAGCAAGATATGGCTGAAAATGTGCATCAGCAATAACTGGAATGGATTTACTTTCCATGTTAGAATTGGTCTCCAAAAAAGCAGAATAGTCAACATTCACTCTCTGAATAAGATGCAGATAGAATATTAGCTGTAATATAAGTATGTGTGTCCTTTGAGAAATTGGAAGAAGAAGAAACCAGAATTATAGACTTCTGAATAGAATTCAGAGTATAATCAATGGTGTTTTTCAAACACTTACCTTCTGAGACTCAAGGAATATCTAAGCCATCAGGCATGTAGAGATGACCATCATTACTCTGGATAACCTTTTCTGAGGTTAGATACTCCTGATAGAAGGGACATGTACAAGTAAAGTGCTCAGATATGGCACAGAAGTGACAGAGAGCTGGAGAGCAAGTAGCAAGATTTGATTCTGCTTTAACCAGAACCAAAATAGAAGTAGATGGTGAATTATATGGTGGAGAAGACATAGGATAAGGTCCAGAAAGCTGCTGAGACAATGTCCTTCAAGTATTAAGGAAGATAAGATAGAGTCTTTCCATCAAATGTGGGTACATGAGAAGTACCACAAAGCAGCATATGGAACTGTGGTTGAGCCATTAGTGAAACCAGAGTCAGCAAAACCAGATTTAGTAAAGTAGAAATGGAATCTGCTATGGATTAGTGGGCAAATAATCTGGAATGAAGAAGCAAAGAGATTTGTGAGTTATTGACACCAAGGTGTGGGTCAGAGCAACCTTCTCAAATATCTATGGGAACCCCTCACAGTGGACTCCAGTTGTAAGATGAATAAGGTAGTGGTGGTGATATGAGATTCAAGTATAACTCAATCCAAGGGATTTCTAGCAATGGTATAAGTGAAAAGGGGTAGCTGTAACAGACCTAAGTGCATGGGTGAATGAGTCCAGTGAGTTCTAGACTCATAGAAAGAATGGACCAGAGTATCCAGATACTATTATACCTTGTGATATGGATATGAAAAAAAATCAGTAAACCCTTTCTACTGCTTCAACAACAATAGCCACATCTTCCAGCTATCATTCATGGGTTAAGGCTGAGCATTTCTTATAGCTACCAATTTTTTCAGATTTTTAATGATTTTTGTTGAGCATGTAGAGATGCTTTAATATTCAGACCCCTTTTGCACATGCAATGAAAAATTCCATCACACCAGATTACACTTCTGACATCCATGGGATCTAAAATTCCAATCTCAGTGCACATAGCATGAGTGGCCCTATAGCATATTGGCATCCAGTGCCAAAGTGGAGATTAAACTTTGTCATAGATCTACTTAAGCATAATGACCTCCTCTGACTTCCATCTTATGAATTGAATCTATAGTCTCACAAAGTAAATGTTTTCCTTCAGAATTTGACCTAGATGGCCTTCATGGATTCACTCATGACCTCCAACATTTATCTCTCAGTTTGATGGGCAGGATCTCTTGGATCTGAGCTCTAATGTCCAATGCAACCACTTATTTTGATGGTTTTTGTTTAGCTATGAATGAAGCATCCAATAAACTACTGCTCATCTTTTATATATAAGATAGATACATTAATAGTCCGCTGATGTAAATAAACTAGACAGTACAAGTGTGCTGCTATCAATGGTAACAAGAAAATGAAATAAGATAGAATCTAACTAGAATAAATATGACAGTCTGAGTTGTGTCAAGAAGATCAAGTGAGCTAAGATATAAACTAGAAGAAATGGCAGAATTAAGGTAGATGAAACAGTGTAAATGAAGGCAAGTTAGTTCTAGCAATATGCCATGAGCTTATACTAAGCAACAAAACCAATGCAATATTTGTATCACTTTGATTAATGAGTAAATATCTCATAAACTATTGAAGCTATGCCTATGAATCCAGATATCATTAGAAAACCATCACCAAGAGGATTTCAAATATATATACATTAATTAGGTAATTTTTACTATATCAGGAAATATTCTGGAATTAAACTGGAGTACTTATTATATCAGTTTTGTTGCTAATATTTTGAAATATCAAAACCATATATTGTGCTAAGATATTACATAAGTGATGATCACATGATCAATTGCTGGTTCAACATGATGTAAATACATACAAACACCATCGCATTTTCACTTCCACTGCCATGAAATCTCTTTTCAATGAGCAAACTGCTTATATTATTTCTTTTTTGCAATTGGGCCATTCAACCCATCAAATTGCTCAGTCTACTGGTTTCAACCAATCCACTATCAGCAGACTATCCTCCAAGCATTGTTTTTGCCTATCCAAGTCCTCTGGTGATCAGCCATCTATCATTACTTCTATTAACATACCATATGCTATTTGACTTATTGAAACTGGAAAGGCTGAGAATGCTGTCTAGGTTACATTTTAAGATTGATGGTAAGATGGATGCTAACCTCTATGTGCAGATTATGGAGGATGAGCTCCAGCAAACTCTGGTAGATTTTGGAAAATCTTCAGAGGATATTATCTTTCAATAAAATAATGACCTCAAGCATACCAGTAGGAGAGCCAGGGAATAGTTTGAGGAGCATGGATTTGAGGTCATGGTATGGCCTGCTCAGTCTCCAGACCTTAATCCCATCGAACATCTATGGTTTCTCCTCAAAAGAAGACTTGCAGAATATTCTGAGCCACCCAAGAAAGTAATAAAGCTTTGAAAGAGAATTAAGAATGAGTGGTATAAGATTGAGATGGCTCAGTATCAGGCATTGATTGAGAGTATGCCTAGAAGGGTTTAAGAGGTGATTAAGGCCAAAGGAAGATACACTTCATACTAGTTTACAATACCTTTGGTATTAGCAACAAAACTGATACAATAAGTATCCTAGTTTCATTCCAGAATATTTCCTGATACAGTAAGAATTACCTAATCAATTTATATATATTTGGAATCCTCTTAATAATAGCTTTCTAATGATATTTGAATTCATGGGCATAGCTTCAATAGTTCACTAGATATTTACTCATCAATCAAAGTGATACAAATATTGCATTGGTTTTGTTGCTTTGCATATATGAGTAGAAGAGATGAAGATAAATGAGAAATACCAGAAAATACCAGATTAAAAATCAGATTAATCAGATTGAACCAGTGAACTAACCAGACTAAGATCACAAGCAGATAGACATGAAACATAGAGGGATATCTTAAAGGGCAATAGGGAACATTATAGGAATCTAGAAACAGCTTCTGCAAATGTAAGGAACAGTTAGCTCCTACAATGAACATGCTCTTCCCTTTCAATACAATCACTATTTCCCTTGGCAACCAACACACCCACATACCTACTCCCCAAGCCACATACTTCTACTTCAACAAAACCTTCTTCCTCTCCTTGGAGAGATAGCTCTAAATTAGATATGTAACAATGTCTCTAACACACTTAGCCTGAAAATCCTTCAACAGAATGTCAACATCTTCTTTGCAGCCCAATACTTCCTACTCAACTCACTATAACCCAGCAACTTCCAGATTTTGGTGCTTCAAGAATCATACATTAGCTTTCAACACAACACCATATCAAGCTGCCACTATTACACCTCATACCCCACCATGCACTTCACCAGACCTGGCCCCAAAATGTGCACAGTAACTCTTATATTGACCAAACTAGACACAAACTTGTGGTGCCAAATTCCCTTTCCATTACCAGATATCATTGTTATCCAACTCTCAGAAACTTCAGCACATGCACCCTATTCAACATATACAATGACTGTAAATACAACAACACTCTAGAAACTCTAGAGAAGTACTTAGAATCCAATGCCCAATAGATTAGCCCCTTCACTGATAACCACATTATTTGGCTAGAGGACTTCAATTGTCACCACTCACTCTGGAAAGAAGAACAAAACTCTCACCTCCTTAATCAATATCTTACCCATACATAGCCACTGCTAGAACTCATTGCTAACTATGGCATGCTGATGACACTATCCAAGGCCATTTCCACACTTGAAGCCCTTGCAACAAAAAACTGGACTAGATCCAACAATATCTTTTGCACAGAAGGTTTCATAGAATGCCTAACTCACTGCCATACTAAATCCTTCAGACATGGTCCCTATACCAATCACCTCCCTATCATCACCACCATTAATCTACAACTCCCCAAATCTAACATTCCACTTATCCAAAACTTCAATGATATCAACTGGAAGGAATTCAATAAAATACTGGCAATATCACTTCCCACATTCTGGTCAATGACTCCATTATCAACAAAACAAACTTCCAACACACAGCACAGGAGACCACAGACACTATATAAATAGCCATTAGCTTGCACATCCCACTTCCTCAGTCCTGCCCAAACTCCAAAAGATGGTGAACAAAAGAACTAACAGATATAAGAAAGGAAACTCCTAAGCTTGCCTCCCTTTCTCATATAATATACAGTCATTCCCTGGCAGTTGTGACAACCCCAGCAGTTGCAACAATCTGAATTTACATGTTGACACATATTATTGTTCAAGCCAGTCACACCTCATATACCTGGAGGATATGTAGGGTGAGAGAAGAGACCAGCTCAGCTGAGCTTTGCATTCCATCCCATTTTTCTAATTTGCAGATAGTGTCATCAAATTATGTATTTTATAGTTTACTGCCTGGGATCCACATGGATCTCCAAAATATATACATGAAAATATTGTGATATGTCATAGAAACATGGCTGAAGTACACATCTAATATTGTTGGAGTGCTGTGGTGTGCCAGAAGGATGCTGGTTTAAGGATATTGCAGAAGAGTGGTACTTATCTTATCATATTTAATTACACAAGATATATCAAACAAGGTTAGACCATCAGCTCTCTGAGTTGCACTAGGCTGGTAATGCAAAACAGAGTTTGTACTATAAAACCCAGAAGTATATGGTTGGCTGGGCAAAATCTCAGTCTCACAAGATCTGCACTGCAGCAGATTATCAAGAAAATGCAATTGCTGAAGCTATCATTCACTACAATACTACTAAAGCAAATCTGACAAACAAACAGAGCCTAAGGAGAATCTGCCAGGAGATTCAGGCAGAATGGAGGAACAAGCTAAAGGATAGTAACATAACTGTGAGTCATAACACAGTCACAAGGAGAATACATGGAGGTCAGAGTTATCAGGAAGCCAACTCAAATAACTTTGCACAGCTCTCACACAAGGAGAAACAGAATGTTGTCATTTACCTGCTTAACCTGGCAAACCATGGCTTTCCCTTGACCCATCAAACTCTCAAGATACATGTTGACAATATCTTGCAAGCCCATCTTGATAAGGAATCCCCTAAGGGTGGTGTCAGCCACAATTGGATGAATCACTTTCTAATACAATATGCTAAAGAAATCGGAAAATATTGGAGTTCTCCTTTTGATACTACATGTGGTCAAGCAGTCAACCCACATATACATCATGCATGGTTCAACCTACTTAGAAGCATCATTCAGGACAAGAAAATTAAGGGTAATTGCATCTGGGCTGTAGATAAGACAGGCTTTCAACCAGATGCTGGAACAAAGCAACATGTTTTTGATCCTGCACAGAAGAAGATTCAATATCAGCAGCGAGATGAAAATCATGAGAACATTACTATCATGGTTACCATTTGCACAGATGGAGATACCATCCCACTGACTTGCATTTATAAGGGGCTAGCATTCTCAACTAATTGGCATCAGGATAATAACCTTTAAGCAAGGTATGTGGTGTTCTTTTTGTCCTCTGATGAGTTTGTTGACACAACAGACAGTGTTGCTCACTCACCCAAAGGATGGACAGATGGCATAATTGGATCTTTGTGGCTCTGAGAATTTGATAGATTAATCTACATAAAGGCCAATAAACAACCTTGTCTACTTCTTGTTAATGGTCACAACTCACACTATACAAAAGACTTTCTTAGTTATGCCCACAATAACAACATCCACATACTATGCTATCCTGCACATACCACCATGTTTATCAAGGCCTTGATGTAGCAATCTTCAGTGTGCTGAAGAACACAAGAATAAGATCAGTACAAAAGCTCCACATGTCAAAAAGTGACAAAGATGAACTTCATCATCATATATGGGTGAGTGCACTGTCATGTCCTCACTCCTGAGAACATTAGATCCATGTTTTGTGTCACCAGAGTATGGCCATTCAATCCAGATGTTGTGACACTGGACATGATGGCTCCAAGTTTCAAAACAGCTGCAGAGCCAGCTACCACTTCCAATATAATCAAGCCCTATTCATGCAGTCAGCTCAGCCATTCATCAGCTCTATGAGGGAGCTCAAGGCCACACATCAACCCCCTCAGATATGCCACAGGGCTCTTCAAACCTGGATAGTGCCACTAGTAGCAATATCCATTTGTCTAATGTGTATTCAACTGCAATGAACATGCTGCATGCTCTGTCAGCAGCATTTCTTACTAGCTTTGCACTATTGACAACCAATCAGCAACTTCCTTCATTCATCCCCTCTCCAATCTTACTAATTCAGAATGGGAAATACTCAGAATTTCTGGGAAGCAGCCCTGTACAAAACAATTGAGGACTGTGAAGCATGTGAAGCAAAGTACAAGCAGCAACTCTGTGAAATGCAGTTGTTTATTATGTTAGTCAAAATGTTTTTAGATCATCTCCATGAACAACTCACTGCATAGCATAATAAGCAGAAAAGGAAAAAAACTGGATATCTTAATGCTAATGGGCTGCTGAAATTACTCACAGGTGATGAGTTCTACAAATATGTGAAGAAATACAAGGATGCTGCCTATATAGAGGCACTTGCTCGGAAGTGTTGCAGAAAGCAATAGAAAGAACAGTCAGTAGCTCTGGACACATGGAAACAAGCAGAGAAGACACACATGAAGTGAAATGATATATGCCAGGAGAATCATTGCCAGGCAACAGCACTTTGGGTAGAGGAGGCCACTTGTGCAAAGGAGAAAGGTCAGCAATTTGGCTTGAAGAAGCTCAAGTTTGGAAAACTTGAAGGGCCCATTCTGAAGCCAAAGATGAACTCAGGCAAGGTCAAGAAGGTGGAGTTCACTGGAGATGAGACCATGTCAGATGGCAACAGTGTTGAAAGCAATAGTAGGAGTACAGAAGCCTGAGCAGTTTGATAACATTGGAAGATAACAGTAAGCAAGCAATTATACATAATTTCCCTTTTTTGGAACTGTTGCAACTGATGGGATACCCAAGATAAGTACATACTTTTTGATTTCATCCATCATGCCTTCACAACACTCACAATCCACATAATAATTATATGTTCCATAAAAGTATGGTTATAGAAATATATTATAGCTATTTTAACCTACTAAGATTCTATTGTTGTCATATACAAGCTAGCTACTTTTTTTTTGTCACAACTGCCAGGGAATAACTATATAACATATCTGACCATCTTTCCTATGAAATACATCATATTTAGCAAAATTGATACTCTAAAGCCATTAAAAAGACTAAAAGAGACCATTGGCAGGACTAGCTAGAAAATATCAATGGAGATGAAATATGAATAGCAAACAAATACCTCAACAAAGAACCCTTCAATAGCAGTCCCTCCAGAGTCTCCATCCTCAACTATAAAGATGCCAAGAACACACCCCAAACCACACACATCATATATTACAATGGTAACTACTAATTCAAAAAGCTGGCTGATCTAAAACTGTTGGTAGGAACAATAGAACTAGGGAAGGCCTTACACCTACTTACCAGGGCATTTGAGTGGCTGGGGACATGGTGGGGCACAGGGGCTTCTTGTATCTAGACTAGTAGTATCCCACATAAGGTATTATACTTCACAAGGGACAGAAATGGAATTTTTTTTTAAAAAAAAAATGTAATCAGTTATCAGAACAATGAGTTGCACAAAAAAAGAAGCAGAAGGTAAGAAAGAGTGGGAAATCCAATAGAGGTGGCATGCTAAAACTATTCATCAGTATGGAATTTCAAACTTGTATGTAGAATCAAGCAGCTAAACAGATAAGGTTGCAAAGTAAGTGGAAAGAGTAACAGAGATGGAAGAAAGCACAGTTGGTTCTTGTGAAAGCCTGAAAGCAGAATAAGGAGGCACAAAAACAAAAAAAAACAGTCAGATTCAAGAGACTTATGATGCAGATATGAAAATCTGATAAAAAGAGAGAAAGCATGCAGAAGAGAAAGGGTAATAAATGGGCAACTTGATAGCACCCAAATGGAGAAAGCTAGAGAAAGTGATTTCAAAGCCAACAATCAAAAACATCAAAGGTGCCAGTTGAAAGAGAATAGTGAATGAGAACATAAATAATGAGAGCATGAATGGTGGGAGCAAGAATGAGTCACTAAATAGTGAGGACTAATAAGTATTAGCTGGATTTTTCTCATTATTGATTTTGCTAGATATTCTCTTTCTGATTTGTTTTAAGTGTCCAGGATTTCACAACAATACTCAAAATCTTGTTAGTTCAATTACTTAGAATTTGTCTAAATGATCTCTATAACATCTAACTCCCATATGGTACAACAATATATTAACAGAATCTACTAGTTTGATTGTGTCTCATATTCATGTTATAATCTCTAGCCAGCTTGCAATTTTAGTGTTTCAAGTACCAATGAATGACTGTACTCTTGAACATGCTATTGCAGACACAACATGATAAAATATAAACAGTATATTAAAAAAATAACAATCAACTGAGTACAAAAAGGAAAACTTGATATTGGTTAAAGGAACAAATATAAGAACTGACCAACTCTTCAAAAAGCTCAACAATTTCTACTACAGATCCTTTAAAATCCTTATAAAAACTGGCCCTGTAGCACATAAACTCCAATTAGAAAATAGTTGGAAAGATATACAAGTGTTCAATAAGTGTATACTATGGTTATATATACATACACTGAGCAACAAAACTGTTGCAATGTTAGCTATAGTTGTAAAGATTGGTTAATATCTCATGGTACATTGATGCTAGACCTTCAAACCTAGGTATCATTAGAAAGCCATGATAAAGGGCTTTCTAAAAATATATACATTGCTTATGTAATTCTTTCTCAGTAACGAAATATTCAACAATTAATGACAGATACTCATTATAATAGTCTTGTTGCTAACTTAATAAAGTACCAAATTAATATGTTCTGTCATATTATTACATAATCAATGGGTCATGTGATGTACAACAAGTTCAACAAGGTACAAACAAACCATAACACTGCTCTTTTTCCACTTCCATTATCATAAAATCACTATCTATTGATCAAACCAATCAAATTATTACTCTCTTGGATTTGGGTTAGTCCACTCACCAGATCTCTGCTGCTACTGGCCCAAACCACTCTACTTTCAGTAGGGTTAGGTCTAAACTTTGTCCTGACCTTGTCAAGTCCACTGGTGGTCATCCTTCCATCATAACTCCTACTGATATGTACCATGCCATTCATCTTATTGGAACTGGCAAGGCTGAAAATGCTATTCAGGTGACCACTACTCTTCAGGATGTCAAGAACCAGTCGATATCTCCACAAACCATTTACTGTCACCTGAAGAAAGCTGGTATGAAGACTATGGTAAAAAAATATATATATTCCCTTCTTGCCAAGCATCATAAGAGAGCAAGAATGGACTTTGCTCTTAGCCATAGAAACTGGACTGTGGAGGACTGGAAAAGAGTTATATGGTCAGATGAGATCAAAATTAATCACATTGGGTTAGATGGCAAGAAGTGGGCATGGAAAAAAGCAGAAGAGAGCCTAAGTGACAGATTGATAAGGAGAACGGTAAAGTATAAAGGAGGATCCTTGATGATGTGGGACTGTATGACTTGGGAGGGTGTTGGGCTGGCTTGCAAGATTGATGGTAAGATGGACACTAATCTCTACATACAAATTCTAAAGGATAAGCTTCATCAAACATTGGAGTTTTATGGAAAAACTCCAGAGGACATTATCTTCCAGCAGGATAATGACCTCAAACACACCAGTAGGAGGGCCAAGGAGTGGTTTGTTGAGCATGGATATGAGGTAATGGTATAGCCTTCCCACTCTCCAGACCTCAACCTCATAGAACATCTGTGATTTCTGCTTAAAAGAAGACTAGCAGAGTATTCAGAGCTACCAAAGGGGATTATAGAACTTTGGGAGCATGTGCAGGTAGAGTGGGAGAAGATTGGAGTGGAGGAGTGTCAGAAGTTGATTGAAAGTATGCCTAGAAGGGTTAAAGAGGTGATTAAGGCAAATGGAGGATATACCTCCTACTAGTCTCTAATAGCTTATATTCAGCAACAAAACTGTTGCAATGAGTACCTGTCATCAATTGTTGAATATTTCATTGTTGAATATTTCGTTACTAAGAAAGAATCAAATAAGCAATGTATATATTTTTAAAAAGCCCTTTATTATGGCTTTCTAATGATATCTAGGTTTGAGAGTCCAGAATCAATGTATCATGAGATATTAACCAATCTTTACAACTATAGTGAATATTGCAACAGTTTTGTTGCTTAGTGTATGTGATGATGTTGAGCACAAAGTAGAGGCAGTAATAGGCAGCTGCATTCACCTCCAAGGATAAAAAAAAGTATCATAGAATATCTGATTAGGTAAAGACATTGCCTCAATAAAGAAAACAAATGGGTAAAAGAGTAAGTTGGGAAATGCTCAAGAAGTCCTTACATACATAAATCCTTCCACTGGAAATATTCAGTCACTGCCCAAAACAAACCAAAGATGAAACTCTGCTCCATCATCTCTAAATCACCTGACTTCCTTGAATATCAAAAACACTTCAAACAATTCTCAGGCTCTCTGTTTGAAATCCCATTAATTGCCAATCCTTAAAAAGGTAAGAACTTTCTATGATATTCTATCACATTCTATCTTGTTCCATATCATATGTACATCACTTTTCTAGCCTTATGTATAACATGTGTATAGTAGCATATAGGATCACCTGTAAATTAGATCCTAACACCCATGCTTGTGCATAGACCATGGCCTGAGCACACTGTTATATGTCTTACACCATCTGTATACTTCACCCACATGAGCCACTTCATGTATTCCTGTACACCTACTCGAGCTGACACACTACGTAGTTCTGCCGTCCCTCGATAGCCGTCACGCGCCATGTATAGCTGACAGATTCATGGCTTTCATTTGCCAAGTTCACAACTCATACAAACAGACATGAAAAAACTGAGATTACCAAAATCACACTACGACTTCTATTACATGCAAATGCAAATGGAATGATATGCCGTGCCTCCTTCAGATGGCGATTGACGGATTGAAACGCTCAGAATCCGGATTCGAGATGCGAAAACAAAGAGATGCCGAAGCCAATTAGTTTGCTTGCAGAAAAGGCATGTGAAGGGAATGAATCTGAAAGCATCCAGGTGAGGGACGTGCCCATTGCAACTTTATACGGTCGCGCGTTTGACCATCTGAATAAGGAGCGTGTCAAGAGTGGACCATCCCATGAATATGAACCAATCTCACCTCACGGGCCCAACGCATAGTCTTCTTTATTTCTTTTGACATACCGCGTTTGTTGCGCAAATCTGAAGCTATCCATTCGGCAAGTAAGAGTTGTTTAAGTTGGCCATTGGGGAAGCAGTCCGCAAGGTCACCCAAGAGGCCAAAAGACATTTTGGCAGTATTCTCCGACCAGTCCTCGTCGGCATCCAGACACCGTTGAATAAGCTCTAGGATACTCGACGAGTGAGGGAGTAACAAGTGGGCTGGAGAAGATGTCAGTGAGCAGAGATGAACATGGAAGTGGCGACATACCCTTGTCAGTGTTCTTGAATCCAGTGACAATTCCTGTGTAAGCCTCTAAAATCCCCTCACGCAATTGCGTAACGTAATCGACCAGGTCGAAGTCGAGCTATCCAGCCATAGAGTAAATAGGCACGATCAAGAACGCGAATCAACCAGGCTTACGGGGTTGGGTTGGAGAGCACCGGCCTGCCGCAGCACACCCATCGTGGTGTCAACATACGGCTCAAAGGCAACACCAATTGCAAGGGCGATGTCACCAAAGCATGACAGGATGGATATCTTAACGTTGCGGTTTAAGACGTCGCTCTGAAGGTTCTCCAGCAGGACACTCATGAATGCGGGGGCATATTGCGTGCTCTGATCACCCAACGCACGCGAGATATCACCAATGATGCCAACAGCAACCGTGCATAGTTGGGTATCTTCGTGAGATTTGAGGGCGGCGTATAAAAATGGCAAAAATGCCTGGATATATGGAGAAAAGCCGGACTCGAGGGCTGCATCAGAGTCAGGAGATGACGCAGCTATGAAGGTCGTGCGATACTTGCCAGATGCCAGTGACCCAACAACCAAAAACGCATCTTCCAGAACAGTCGATGTTTTTCCAGCTGCTTGAATGAGTCGAAGGATAATGGTCATGATGCGATCTGCCATGGGTTGAATGCCATCATTCAACCGGCGAACAATACTCTATATTTCAATCCGTTAGACGTATACAACGGTAGAGAGGGACAACCCACAATAACAACACTGCACAAATTGCTCTGTAGCTCATTCCAGTTGTTGCGGTCATCGACACCAACTATTTGGTTCTGCGACACCGATAAGGTCAACGTAATCATGGAAACGATGGCACGCACTTGCATCCCTAGTAATTGCTCCATGCGAACGAGGACAGTGATCAAAGTATTTTGAACAACTGGGATGACATCAGCACTTGCATGAGTGACATAAGAGGTGATAGCTTCATAAGCGGAAGTTCGGAAGTTAGCTTCGTTAGATGTGCTAAAAGTGAAAATTAAGGTTGGAATACAGCCACGTTTTGAGAGCACACACGTTTCTGTGACACGAAGGAGGGCATTGACAATTCCTTCGAAATACGGTGACAAGAGACCAGTTTGCGACGACTCATTTTCCTCCTCGAGATATCCAAGCTGATCCGCCAAATTCATCAAAGCCCAACAGCAGTTGGTCACGATCCGAGGGTTGTCCTGCAGTCCATTCACAAGTGCGGACACCATGGGATGTAAATGAACATCAGGCTTGATCGTTGTGATCAATAAATCACAAATACGTCCAAGAGTCCATGCAGTCGTGTCCTTGACGTGTAAGTTGGAGTCGCTCATCATTCCGATCAGAAGAGGGAGAGCCTGGTTCACGAGAGGCATGAGCACGGTGGGATCGGGACCATCGAGGATCGAGCCAAATGTCATGACGGCAGCTTCACGTTGGTGCCAATCTTGTGATTTAATATGGGCTTCAATGAAAGGAATAACGGCCGGAACAATGGGGTCTGCCACCGCCTGTGCCATGAACCCCAAGCATGTGCCTGCGGACATGGAGATATTCCACTCATCCTCATCGGCGTCTTCTTCCTGATGCGTGAGGAGGGACAAGAGCACTGGGATCACTTCGGGCAACGCAATCTTGGCGAAATATTTGGATTCGGCCTCTGGTGGCTCGCCATAATCAGCGGCCTAAGGAATGAGAGGAGCGACATAAATGAAACAAGTGGATACGCGTACCTCGCGCGCTTCATGAGCAAGTTCTATTTCTTCTTCGCAAACGGTCGTCCAGAATTCAACGGCTTGTAGTGCTACGCGCTCATCATTGTGTTTCATACCCATAACCGTCAGCTAGAAGCACGGAATCAGCCGCCAACATCGGAAGCACTCGATGACCACGTACGCCAAATAGTGCCTGTTCCATGTAGAACGCCATCTTATCATAATAAAGGGCCATAATCTTCACTAGACACTCGAATGCACCGACTTGAACAGCCACCGAAGGGTTCTGGGTAGCTTCGCATACGACTTGCATGATGTAGTTACGTTCACCCTGTCAAAGGTTGAGCAGCATACGGGTAGGGTGGTCACGCGACGCACCTCCCTCTCAAAATTCTCACGAACGAACTCGAGAGAGTTGTACAGCGCATGCACCGCCGCCAACTGAACATCCGAGGAAGGTTCGTCCTTGCGAGCGCCATGGATTACAGCAGTGAGGATTTCGTTTGATCGCAGACTCAATATCTCGGGTTTCTAGTAGGACGGTGAGGCGATAACGAAATGATCGGTCGAGCGACGTACAATCGACTCGCAGATGTAACCGATGGTCTGCAACGTGGCGATCTTGAGGTTGGCGTTGGGAGAGTTGTTCACGAAACCGAGAAGTAACTCGATAAGATCCGGCCATTGATCATGCGGAAGCTCCACTGTTGCAATGGCGGCGACTACTTGAGCAGCAAAAGAACCCGCTTTGGCAAGGGGGGAGGCGAGTGTTGTCAATGTTTCTTGCTTGATCTTATTCCTGAAAATGGCATCGAGCGCCAGCCATCTGTTTGCGAATTCGGTTTGTCTTGCAGCTTCCTGGAAGACGGAGGTAAAGAGGCTCCATGAGGGGGGAGACGACGCGTTTACGTACACGAGCGGACAATGCATTTTTGAGGGCAAGAGCTGCAGCGTTGCGAATGTGTGGTTCTGACTTTTCGTTGACGAGTTCAGCTGAGAGCATGGCCATGTACGCGGGCTGGATCAGAGAGTTAGCAAGAGGCCTTGCGAGCCAAGACATGAGACATACATAGTTCTCTCTCGAGGCGCTTTCGAGGCGCTGGGTGGCATCCTGACGCGTAGGCGCGTCTGTTCATGAATAAGTCTACCTGGTTGCTTGCTACAGCATGCAGACAAGTGGCGTACCAGGAGATAGGGTGTGCGCTAGGAGTTCACTGGCACTCATGATCAAGACTCGATGTTGCGTCGGGGGTAGATGGGAATGATTCTAGTCACAAATAGCGAGAGCGTACGACTGCTTTGATCGTTTTTTTCGTGCTGGACTTTGTTTTTTTGTGTCGTGATGCGGTTCCGTGGTGACTGAGGGAGGATAGAACGAGTCGCGCGGCAGGCGGCTGTTCAAAAATTATCTTTGACCACGACGTCTCCTACACTGCATTACACGTCAATCCACACCAGATCGTAGGTAATTGAACGTAGGTTAACTGAGAACCCCACAGCTTTTCATCAACCATGGGCGATCGGGTACGTCCTAACTTTCGCCGCCCACTCGGTTACCCATCGCCATTCAGGCACGCGGTGCTGCACGAGGTGGTCGTGGCACACCTGCCCTTCGAGGCGCAAGGCCACCCGCACCTGTTAGCGAGGCGAAGTAAGCGTTCCACTGGTCACTTTTCATTCATGTTGAAAAGACTCAAGTAAGAGCAAGCGTGAAGCTATCCTTGATCTGTCGAAATATGTGAATGAGAGAATACGAGTCAAGTTTACCGGCGGTCGCGAGGGTACTGTCCCTATACTGTCCTCCTGTGTGTGTCCTGACCTATGCTGGTAGTTAATGGCATCTTGAAGGGGTACGACCAATTGCTCAACCTGGTGCTTGACGAGGTTGAAGAGGAACTCCAAGGTATCCAAATTTTCCTCCGATCCTCACGATCTCACGTCCTCTGTAATCAGAACCAGAACCACACGCACGTACATTAGGACTGGTTGTCTGTCGTGGTCCAACCATTACGCTATTGAGCCCTGTTGATGGCTCCGAAGAAATCGCAAATCCCTTCATCGCTCAAGAATGATGGTGTCTCAGTCTCTACCCGTCATGACCTTTCCGATCGTCCGCCCAGTTAGATTAGTGGAGTACCTGGGAATTAGCAAACTGCGATTCCAGCGATGTATTTCGAATTCTGCCTCTTCTGTAGTAGCGGAATTACATGAAGCTCGGTTTCAAGCACGGCTGTGAAAGTTGTAGTGCACATGACATCGTAGCAGGAACTCCTTCCGAGCTTGAGCGTACCATGGCTCTTCTCAGTGTGCTTGCTATTCCGCATCCTATATCTTGTGGTGAGAAGAGGCGACTCGCTCGTTCATCCATCACAATCGGTTCCACGGTGGGCTATTCGATCATCGGAGTGGTGTTACACTTCGTTGTGAACCCGCGAGGTTCACAGGAACAGAGGGTATCGCATGCGGCTGGCCCAGCTTCAAGGGTTTCGGTCCCGACTGGTTTCCCAATTTGACAGGGATGTGGATCGGCTGCTGGGGCGACAAATAACATGGCTGCTCCTCGCACGTTGTCGGTGATGGGGGTGACATAGAGGATGGCGTAGAAGGATAGTTGATATACGATGTTGGGTAGGGATAACAGGCCAAGTTCAGGTTCATCTCCATGCCTCCAGGTATTTCGAGGACGTTCGCTCTCAAGGGAGACCGAGAAGGCGACCTCGGCTTCATCCTCTCACTGGAGATATTGAGATGACGCTGAGCAAAGCGGGAAAAGGAAGAAGACGAAGGTGGCTGTAGATTGGATCTCGAAAAGTTGTCCGGACGGGCTGTGGTAGTCACAACCGACGAGACATGCCTATGTAGAGAGGGTATGTGCGAGTACGCCAACGATGGTGGACCCGTCCCCGTCATCGATGGTTGTCCTTCATTGGAGCGACCACAATCAGATGGGTGCATAGCCGACATGTCATGCTCGAGGGACGGGGGTATACTTTCTCCAGGCTCGTTTGTGCGAAGATGATATGATGACATAGATGACAATTGAGATCCAGATGTAGGGTATGTACTGAGCGTGACATTGACAGTGTGTTCTCGTGCGTTGAGAAGTGGCTGTGGGATACGAGATCGCGTCGCGGTAGTTTCATAGAATACAGTAGATGTGTCAGTGGCCTGGGAAGGAATTTGGACGTGAAGACAATGTGGACGCGTGGATGGTGAAGTCTGAATGGGGCCCGGGGTTGGGTATGTGACTGATGGCCATGAGAATCGATTAGTTGCTTTGTGGCTTGGAGGCCTGGACTGTAAGCGCCGAGCAAGATCGACTTTCTGTGGAGCAATCTCAACCTCCACCTGATCGGGGAGGGTTGTGGCCTCCTCATCTGGCAAGACTGAAGGCCTCGATGTCAACCTGCCTCTGGAATCAAAAAGCCGAGCGGTCATGACCACTGGTAAAGAAGAGGGTTCACCCAAGGATCCCTCGTCAAATGATCGAGTAGACTGAAGGTCATCTGATCCAGTTGCTTCCGAGTGACTCTCCTCGTCATTCAGAATTTCGAGGCTATCTCCCGACGCAACTGACCCGGCGCAGTCTCTGACGCAGGTTGGTACTGTTCCCAGCGCAATGCCTTGGTCGAGTTGGTCTTGAAACATCGCGTGACGTTCAGGAGATGCTTCAGGAGGCGGAGGGCTAGTCCATTGGCCTCGCTTAGGAGCCATGTGCTCGGGCATGTGGTGTCCTGCAGTAGACCGTCTTGCAGGCTCAAAGAACTCGGGTTTGGGTGAATGACGCTCCGGGGAAGCACCCCTTGATTGCATAGGACTGGCGCCAGCGCTAGGAGAGCCTCGTTGTGGAACGGACAGCCGAGGAGGAACAAAGAGCGAGGGAGCCGGAGCTGGAGATACGCCGCTAGCCTTCTCTTCGCACAGCTGGGACAGCGCTAGGAACGCGCGCGGTCGCATCGCCAGGATCCGAGAGGCGCGCATAAATTCGCCGCGTATCTGTCAAATAAGGTAACGATCGTTATCTCCCAGACGCCGAGGGAGTAGGTACCTGGTATAAACCTTCCCTCGTAACACACCGCGCAACATTGAAATTGATTTCGAAAGGATCCTAGATAGAAACGGTCATACTCCATCAAGTGGCGAGGTTCAACAACTCACCTCTATGCAAAAGCGGTTTCGTTCCCTTGCATCATTGAATTTTGAGTTCGAGAGCTGATGTGGACAGTAAGGACAATGAAGTCTGACAAGGTTTCGGACATACATCGTTTTGCCACCCTTTACTTTCCTTCTTAAGTAACCCAGCACGTATTGAAGCAACGCCAGTATTGTATGAGAAATCACGAGAATAGTAACGGAAAAAATCGATTAACCTGCATAACGACGGTGAGCGTCCCGAAAGATAACGAAAGACGAGAGCCCACAGTTCAGCAACGCTTTCGGTATTAGATGATTGCCACCGTTGGCTTAGGAGCTCAATGTCATCGAAGAACCTAGAAAAAAGTTTGACCCATATTCCCTACTTGGAAGTGATTGACGTGCTGACCATGTATTGTGACCACCAATGTGCGTATCCTCCTATGCAGGATGAGTATGGGAATCAGGTCAGCGCTCGGTACTAACCTGGGAGATTGGGCGCAACGGAGGAATTTGCTGGAGGTTTGGAAGTACTGGGGGGTTCTTGACATGAATAAGAAAATATATGACTAGAAGAACATAACCATAGGAAGACAGCGTCCCTTGGTACGGCGAGTTGATTTTTCTAGGTTGAAAGCGAGTAAGACAAGGAAACAAGCTCGCCGACGATTACTCACCTCCGCTTGCTCCAAACTTTGACTGCCGTGTTTCCATTCAGTGGGTGACGTGAAAAAAGTGGCGCAACGAGACTTACGGAAGAGGACGAGCGTGCGGACGCGAGTAGGGTCAATCATGGCGTAACACATCAGCAAGCGTGTGTTTTCCAGTGCCAACCTATTCTCGAAACCTATGTCACAGGCGATTCCCGAGGGCAACCCCGGTGAAGGGTCCAGGGATAACTTGACGATTGGGATGCGCGCATGGGGCAAAGGCTTGACATGGAATTTGGTTTCTATTCACCGTTGATGAACGGGCGGAACGGGCGGTTGTCAGAGGAACGACAAACCTCGTTCAAGAAGATCACCAAGCATGGTGACAAGGTCGGACGCGGAGAGGCGCTCGCCTGAATCGATGAGACAGCAAAGGTCCATGTCTTTGAGAGGGTCAACGTCGTCTGTGAGTGGCAAGAAAATGGACTTGCCCGAATTACGAAGACTGAAGCCGTTCGCGGTGCTCCCAAAGGAGAGGAGACGGCTTCGCGGTTCTATGGTACGGATTAAGCGTTCGAGTAGTTTCCTGACGTCCTCCTTGACTGCCATCTCTTCTGCAGTGGGGAGGAGTTGAATGACAAAATCAAATAGTGCTTGAGAGAGATCGACGATGAAGAAACGGTTCTTGGAGACATGCCTACTACGCTGGTGTTGAGCGTGGACGTAGGGCAAGGACTGGACGTTGGAGGGAGCGGTAATGGCGGTCTGTGCCATGCTATGCGGTAACGTGCGGGTAGATGGCAAGCCTGAAGGAACGGGCAAGGTCAGCGACGACGGCCGGGTGCGGAATCCGCGACGATCCACCTCGACAAGTGAATCGAATGTTGGGCGGGGAAAGCTAGCCCTGGTAGACTACCCGATTCGGAAGGCAGTGTCAATTACTGGCACGCGTTTACGTCTCAACAAACGGCGATCAAAGCGCGTATGGATCAAGACATGTTCGTAGCGTCGTACACAACTATTAGTAGGACGTAGATTCGACGTCGGTCACATCCGGGCACGACAAACATGAGGAAGCTAAGTTAGGGACGTGGGTAGAGTACGACAGAGCCAAGTTAGCGGGTACCCCTCGAAGCTTTCTCTAAAACTGCAACGAGTCGAAATCAGTACATAGCAACGCATCCCGAGACGCTGACATACCCGTCTCATACGCGACTTCGGTGGGATCTGTACCCTGGATCTCTACAGCGATACCATCTAGGGCTCGCCTCAGTGCTTCTCGCGACGACGCAAAAGTCATCTTGGACTTAATTTTAGCATCATCTGGAGACCTAATAAAATGTGTGAGGTCACAGTTTCAACCGGCATCGAATAGACGCCACTGACCAAGAGAAGAAGCAGAGCTTGTTCCTCTTTCCTGCGCCTATCTCGAATTCGAGATCATAGACTGCCCATCTACACTCGTTTTTGGGTAGGTCGTCCAGAAATTCTTCATAGTTGGACGAAGCAGACGTCTTCTGAACGACGATCTCCTTCATGTCACTGCTGAGATTGAAGGTGATGTACTTGTGCGTCTTCTTTAATTTGAGCTCTTGGAAAGAGCTAATGCATTCGTTGGACACCTTGACACCAGAAGCCTGCGCATCTCGTATGATCTAGCCGTCGTGAACGTCGTCAATAATGCAGACTCACCATGATGAGCTGATAGATAGTAGCGATACCAATCGCGATCAATGTGCTATGCATTCTCTCAAATCTCCGACCCAACTTTGATTGTGTAAGCACGGTTTCCCACTCGGTGCTCTGTTCTTGACCGTCATGTCATTCCTCTCAAAGGATGCCGACGCGTTCAAGCGGGTGTTACATCGTCAGGATTACACGTCCTGGCATTCGCAGCCCGCCGCCAATGTCAATACACAGCTCGTGTACGCCGTCGACCACCTTAAAGTGATTCGGCAGTCCATCTGTGTGACCGCGAGGCTGACCTGACGTGTTGATCAGTCCACACCGAACCCGATGAGGTTGCAGGACATTGCCATCGTGACGAACACACCTTTGGATACCGACGTGGTCCTTCTCGAGAAATTCAAGTCCCACGACCGCATCCAGTACGATCCGAAAACGGATCTTTACTCCTACCGCGTAGGTCCTCACACGTAGGCACAGCGCACGGAGGGCTGAACTGTCCGAAGCACGACTTCAATTTCCGAAATAAAGCCGCCCTTTTGACAGAAATTCAACGCCAGACTCGGAAAGGTGGTGGGATACCCGTCCGCGCGCTAAAAGAGTCCTGGAAAGAAGCACCGCAGGCGATCGAAGAGCTTGAGAAGGAAGGCGAGGTTCTCGTCACCCGTACGGTCAAGGATGGTCAATTACGAATGGTGTTTTGGAACGAAATCAAGCCAGACGAAGAGAGCGGAGGCAAACAGGTCGAGAAGGGTAAGATGTCATAACGATGTCGTTAGTTCGTTGCACGAGGCAGCTGATATCCACCCCAGAATTTCTTGATCTGTGGCATCAGCTCAAGGTGCCAAACGACGTTGATTTACTCAAAGCACTTGCGTCAGGTGTGTACCCAAGACATCTCACATGGACAGCGACTGCAGCTACACAGAGGGGTTACAGGCCACGGCGGCAGAAACTCCCGTGCCCAAGGCACCGACAACGACCAAGAAGAAGGGGAAGCGTTCTGTCCCGCGGCAGAGACAAGCCAAGCTTACGAACGTCCATTTGAAAGGGGAAATAGATTTGTCCCGGGACTATCACTCTACTACCAAATAGTACCAGCACTAGTACGGACGCTTAGCATGTACTTATTTTACTCGAAACCTCCAAGTAATCAATACGTAGCTTCACTATTTCAATCATCTCGAGCACGGATCTCGCATGGTTTGTTGAAAGGGTATCATAAAAGAAGTCCATCACTGGGTCGCTTCTACCTTCAATAGCACCTTCTTCCCGTACTTGCCGGTGGTCAAGCGAGATATCGTAGCGCATACCTTTTCTCTGGCATCTAAATCCGATTCTCGGCTTCCAATCACCAGAATCTCGTGTTCTGGACTATCGAGCTATGTGACGATCAGCGGTGCAACGAAACGCCAAACCAGTACCCTGCTTGCCTTTCCTTCTCGCATAAGCCCAGTTAGAGTGTCCATCATCTGACGGCGTTCGTTGACGGATTTCTGCTCGTACCATCGTGTCTGCCAAAACCCGTGACATGTCAAATTCTTGAAAATGAAAAGTGACGTCGGCAACGACAGAGGTTCTTTCGACATGGCACCGTATGATACCAGGTGTGCGTTCTCGCCGAGCAAACGCGCCATCAACGTTGTTGTTTTTCCTCCCACGCAATTGAGGCCTAGTTTGATGTCCTAAGTGCATCCTGAGCTAGGGATCCACATGCAACAAAAGGGAGCCCACTTTGCCCTGGGTCCATGACGACAACGTGGATCGAAAAGTCCTGTCCAACAGTTCCCCGTAGGTCGCGACATGAGTTGCTCCCAAGGCTTTCAGACGTGATTTGAGCGATTCAACGTCATCTCTGTTCACTGTCTCAACCGGCTGCGTGTGCATATAGATAGAACTCACCTGTCGCGAATGAAATTGACCGTTTTGATCCCCTTGGAGGCAGCGATCTGAATCACCACTTGCCCGACCTGCACATCCCGTCAGCGTTCGCGACGACTACAAACCCAGACACATACCGCGCTGTTCGCCCCGTTTTGCACCACCCAATCGCCTTCTTTCAACCGAACGAAATCATGAAGCATATTCCAAGCAGTCGGCGGATTGACCTAGAGGCCCTTTTCATCAGCGCCAGTCTGGCATGGCTCGTTGGACGATGAGCATGCGTACAGTGAGCGTGGCAGCGTGCGCTGCGCTCAGTCCCGAAGAGTCCACCTTGAGCACGTCCTCGATGCCCACGTTCCTGCTCGACGCCCATGTGCCTATTTGCGGCCTCGTCATGATCACCCAATCCTTCGTCTTCAGGTTCGTAACACCATCCCCGACGGAGAGGACCTCCGCGACCCCCTCGTTTCCAGCGACAAACACTGGCGCGTCAGACGACAAGTCCTTACTTGAGGAAGGCCGCGCCGGATAGACACCCTCGACGACGTTGATGTCCGATGGGTTAATAGGGGAAAGCAGAAAACGGACGTTTGCGGTACCCGGTGCTGGGGGAGGGAGATCCGGGAAGGTGACTGCAGAAAGGACGGAAGACGGGTCGCCATTGTTGCTGTATACTATGGCTCTTTGACCCGAACGAACCGTCGAAGTACGGAATGCACGTACAACACACTTGACTGCGACGGTGCGGATGCTAGCAGTCCGAACCATCGTGACCAGAAGAAGTTGCTCTGCTCGATTACAGCTTTAGTAGAAAGACACGATGTTTTGATGTCGTAGCAAATACAATTGATACGGCAATGCCAATAACCGGAGCTATGCATACAAACCTACGAATCATAAGGTATGCAGTATCATAGATATAAAGTGAATATGCGAAACCGTAGCGGGTAATGGTGAAGGGCATAACACACATGCATGTCAGAATCGTCATGATCCATCGCAAAAAAAATCTGTTCGAATAGCAGACGATCGCTGAAAAGTAGAATCAAATCATAATAGATAATAACAGGTCCAAGGGCAAGTGAAGTGAAAGAATCAGCCATATATCGTAGGGTAAGTGATAAATAGAAGAGTCATTGCCCGCCGGGAGGTGAGTGACGGCAAGCGTTATGCCGGGACCATCGTTCTTCTTACGTGTTTCAGTGGTACAGGTGTAGAGGTGTTTTCTTTCTCGTCTGCTTCGCTTGGTGATGATGCGACACTGAGTCTTCGACTAGAAAGCTTGCTCTTGGATTCAGCGATTGAGCTGGACACTCGGCGCAGTCCACCGGAGACGGGCGGCCTGGTATTTGCAGCCCTCCCTAGAGCGGAAGGAATTCTGGGGGGAACAGGCGACGACGAAGTTCGAGTACCGACTGCGGAAGTTCGCAGGGCTGTCGACGGCGGCACTACACTTCCAACCGCTTTTCCAGGATTGGTTGGGGCTGAGCTGGTTCGACCGGAGACCGAGCCCACAGAACCGCGTACTCCCTGCTTGCGTTTTACCTGAAGCGACGAGGGTAAAGTCAGTTTCCTAGCCGCAAGGCATTGAGAGACACGCACCAGTTCGAGTTCCTGTTGTTTTGATTCTAGTGCGATATTAAGGCCGTCAATGTCCTCTTTGCCTTGCTCAACTTGCCTGTTCAATTGGACGATCGTAAATTCCCTCGCCGAACTGTCTTTTTGCAGTTGCTGGATATGGATGCGCAGCCGAGCAATCTCCGATGAGAAATCGTCCCGTTCTGTTTCGACATCGGCTTTTTCCCGCTCTAATTGCGACACTTGGTCATGTAGTCGTCGCTGAGCTTCCCTGCTGGCTTCATTTGTGAGGCTGAGTTCCTCTTGGAGCCTGAGAACATCGACTGCCGTCTTCTCCATTGTTTCTGCTAGACCGCTGTGCTCCGCCTGGACCTCGTTCCTTTCCTGCTCCAGATGCGAAATCTGGTCGTGTAGGCGGCGCAGAGCTTCCCTATTTGCTTTGTTTGACGTATCAAGCTCTTCTTTCAGCCTGACAACCTCGGCGTCTGCAAGCTGCTTGGCCTGCGCCAAATCGTCGCGATCCTCGTTGATGTGGTTTTTCTCCCGTTCCAGTTCCGAAATCTGATCATGCAGCTTGCGTAGCGTTTCGTCATTCGACCTGCCTGCTGCGTCGAATTCTTCTCGTAATTTGAAAGCTCCGGCATCCGTTATCTCCCTCGCCCGCCCAACGGCATCACGTTCCGCTTGGAGATTGGTTTTCTCTTGTTGAAGCTGCAGGACCTGGGACTGTAACTGTCGCAACGTTTCAATGCTAACCTCATCTGTAGCACTGATTTCTTCTCGAAGCTTCGCGATTTCTGTATCCGCTTTCTCCAATGCTCGTGCCAGGTTGCTGTGCTTTCCTTCGACACCATTCTTCTCCTGTTCCAATTGTAGAATCCGGCGACGAAGCTGGCGTACGGCTTCCTCGTCCATGTCAGCGAGTTCTCCTCGTAACCTGGTGACTTCGTATTCTGCGTCATGCATCGTCTGCACGAGGACATTGCGCTCCACCTCGACGTCCTTCTTCTCCCGCTCGAGCTGTGAAATCTGCCGATGCAGCTGACGCAGCGCCTCCCCGCTCGCCTCGTCCATGATGCTCCTCTCCAAACTCTCCTGTCGGCTATTGTCCACCTCATGCTCCAGGTGACGGCACATTTTCTCCAGCTCGGCAGCTTTTTTCTTCCATGAGCGAACTACGTTCTTGCGTTTGTCGTTTTCCTTCTCGGAGGCATCAAGGCGGAGCGTGAGCGCCTCAACCAGTTCGTCGCGTGCATTGAGATCGATCTCAAACTGGGCGCATAGCTCTCGCTGCAGGGCAAGCTGCGTGCGGAGGGACCAGATGATATCCTCCTCGCGGGACGCGGTGCGTGAATGCACTCCGGGCGGAGGGGTGGGGGGCGTTTGGTGGGTGTAATAGGTCGTGGCATTTATGCGAAACGGATCGGGCGGGGAATTGTGTGGGTTTGATTGGACATCTGAATGATCTGCGTCGCTGTCGTTTCCTTCCCGTGGCTTGAGAGCACTACTAATTTTCGACCACATCAGAGTGGCCAAACGTTGAACTTGGCGTTGGCTGGACTTGCGGTCGTCGTTGGAGAACAAAAACCAAAGCCGGCCCAACGGATTGTTTCAGAGGGCAGTCACGTGAAGAACGAACTTGAAACGCGTTCTGATCACGTGCGTGGATATCCTCAAGAAATGTCTATAATTCATTCGAGTACTACGTTGTACACCACCAATTGTGATAAACCTCCGACGATCTTCTCTAAAGCTTCGGAGCCTCAATAAACGAAACACCCTGACACGAGCTGAGTGAAGATCTGGATGGTGAAAGAGTGACCTACCTTTTCAATGTTGCCCTGCAACTCCGGAAGTGCAGCCTTGATAAGTTCCTTCTCTGCTACCGTGATCTGTCCAAGAGTATTTATCTTCTCTACACCATTAGGCTATAACAAATTCCGGTCAGGCGATCAAGATCGTTTGCAGAACAGTAGACATACCCCGAGTTCGACAGGTGCAGAGAAGTAGTCAATGTCCTTTTCGAGCTCCTTCTTGAGTGCCTTACCACCGACTTCGTCCGCAGCCAGGTTGACAAAAGTCGGTGTAACGATGCCTTTCTCGCCCTTCAACGCGCGAATGATCTTACTCGTGAATTCCGCGCCAGCATATGCCATTGAAAGAGTGGCTGATCCAGTACCGTCTTTGGCTTTGACGACCTCATCACCGCCGTATTGGATGCGTTTCACGAGGTTTTCAAGGACATCCCCTTCGAAGTCCGAGGGAAGTGGGTGCGAAGACTGCGAAAGGAGGGGAACGATCTGTTGTAGGTCGTGAGTATTCTAGTGCTACGACTGACAGATTCGATACAGACAGTAACGCCGCTGTGCCCGCCGACAACAGGCACGGCGACAGACGAAGCCAGAGAACGGTCTCCCAAGATTTCTGATACGAACGTTGAAGCACGCACAACGTCCAGTGTCGTAACACCGAAGATCCTGGTATAGGCGTCAAAAACGTTCAAGGAAGAACGTGGCATTGGACACTACCTCTTCGGGTTAAAGACGCCATGTTTCTTGAATACTTCGACAACGATAGGGACGGTGGAGTTCACAGGGTTAGATATGACAAGCACGTATGCTTTTGGAGCGGTTGTTGCGATGCCCGTAGCAAGGTCACGCACGATTCCGGCGTTGATCTAGACATTGTCAGCACCTGATAAGCGGGATAAGACGTGGCTGACAGAACCTTGAAGAGATCGTCACTGCCAGTTTTCGTTAAGTGTCAGTGATCTGGCTGGTTTACGCAGTCATTCACGTACCGCGTCATCTAAGGAGGGTCGTCAATGAGTCCTTTGCACAAGAAAGAAAAACGCCACATACACCTGGCTTCCTCGGGACACCAGCGGGGATGACGACGATGTCGGC